>PQXN01000191.1:0-74223 GCA_004786275.1 Botryotinia convoluta | reverse complement strand
GATATTAGTTGTCAACCAGAGCCTGCTTCCCATTTAGACTAAATTATTAGTCTAATCCTCTCATAAATCCATTTCACCATATGCTCATGACCTGCGATACTTAGTGTTAGATAATAAAGGCAATAAAGAATCGAAGAAGTCGAAGGAAGAAGAACTACTAGGAGTGGGCGCAGTTGTGGTATCTACTTTCTTCTTTTTCATATATTCCTTTTTAGTCTTTCCTTTTCCTTTAGAGTATCAAGCTTTTTCAGCGTATAAATATCATAATGAATCATCTCTTTCTCTTGCTTTCGCAGGAAAGTCTATTGTTTATATAAGCGAAGGATTTTAGCTATAGCCTTTTTCTCTTTTTGACAAAGACGCTCTTGCTAGCGATCTAGTGATTTACAGATCGATATAATTTCAGAACCAGGAATACAATAACCTTTCTTATTACGGATATACTTAATATAATGTTTTAATTCAGAGGTATCAATTAAGCAACAATGGTTAGAGATAATATATAGTAAACAAGGACCTTGTTTGATACCAGAATGCTCAACTCGATGGGCTAGGGAAATAGCGGAGTGTATAGAAGTTGATGGTATTGGTGGTATAATGTAAGAATAAAAACAAACACTCTTAGGAATAATATATTAATGTGGGGAAGCCCTGCTATATAAACACTTGGGATAAGCACTAGTCTAAGAAGGGGATAGTGTTACGGAGGTACCTGTATTGCAATATGGATTATAGTATAAATATAAGGCCTTAGTATTAGAACCTTCAAAAACAGTACTGTAGGGATTATAGGATTGGAAGGTA
Organism: Botryotinia convoluta; assembly: GCA_004786275.1. NCBI lineage: Eukaryota > Fungi > Ascomycota > Leotiomycetes > Helotiales > Sclerotiniaceae > Botryotinia > Botryotinia convoluta. The sequence continues at coordinate 73,419 of PQXN01000191.1, read as the reverse complement.
ACTAAAAATAAAAGTAATCGAATAAGTAATTAGTGATTAAGAAAAGATAGATACCTATTTTTGTTAATAACTATCCTACGATAGGCACAAGATAGGCAGCAGTTATAGGTTAGCTAGTAAATATAGGTTAGATAAGCAATAGTATTATTATAAAGTTATAGGATGAATATCACATAATCAGGAAACTGACTTATCAAAATCGGTTTTATAGCAATCGATTTATCGATTTGTAAAGCATAAAGATTTATATAAAGGAATAGGTTTCATTATAATATAGAACTTTATGCTTAAAACAATTATTAGTTTTATATTATAGTTATAAGAATTGCAATCAATTATAATCTTATTGAATTCCTACTTGAAGTCTAGTCTAAACCACCTCGAGAGATCTCTAGACACTTCCACGTGACCCTAGAAGCAGCTCCCATAACATTATGAGGGAATAAAACTAATGATTTAGTTTTAAATGGAAAGCAGGCTCTGGTTGACGACTAATAATGATTATATAAGCAATGTAACACATGATTTTTATTGAATTTGAAAAGTATATTCATTCTAGTTATTCTACATTCAAGAGAATAAAATCTTATTTTATGTTTTTTCCATTCAATTTAGCTTTCCGGCTTTCATCAATTTCTTATAGATCTTTTCCTTATACAGCCATTCCTAGGAATAAAGCTTTTCTATATTCTTTATTTAAATTAGTACTAATTAGATTAGTCTAATTCCTTTTGAATTGAAAAGACTGATAAAGAATTGGTATTTTCTTTATTTCTTTTCCGGCCACTCCAGACTAAAAGCTCCTATAGGATCTTATCTTATCGATCTATATAAGTTGATTTAAGTGGGTGAAAGTGATAAATATTATATTGTTATTTTAATTTTAATTTAAACAATAGGAATAATAGGTAGGTAGGAATAAATTGTCTTTTTCTAAGCTACATGAAGAAGGCCTATATATACTAGCTACAGCAAGGTCCCGTGACCAGCACGTGCTTTCGCCCTCAATACTTAGTTTTCTGTTTTTTTGAAAAGCTTTGATAGCTAAAAGTATTTGTACTTTTTTATTATTATATTGTATAGTAAATGATTAATAAAATACGTTTTGAAATCAAAAGTAGTAAATTGAGGTGAAAGTGACCCATACGGTAATATGAACCGCTCGGTGATAAACCACGTTACATCGGCAAAATATTAAAGAAATTAATCTTAGCCAATAATAGCTTTGTCAGCTTTTGACCCTTTCAGCCTACGGCCATAGAAATGCCATAATGAGCTTACTAACACTCGTATTTTCAAGGAAATGAGGTTGAGATTAAAATGATAAGTGCTACATATAACGAAACCCCTTCTCAACCCCGGAGATGCTGAATTAACACTCGGACTTCAGCGTTGCTAGGTATAAATATGGAAAGCGGGACTTGCCGACCAGTGGGTGTATAGCCTCAACTCAGTATTGATAATTCTACACCTCTTCCACCTCTTCCACTTCTACAACCTGAGCATTCACAACGTCCACCTTGGTAAGCAACATACTGGTATCGATATCATCATCTTTCGATAAACCACGCGCATCGGGAATTTTTCTCCACTTCAAGAATACCGTGGTTTACACGGGGAAAAACTTTCTTTGTGGAGATCATCCGTGCTTTGAATCTATGCTGGGGGGCGACGGGTCGATGATCTACGGACGGGTTCATCAATTAGTACTCCCGTACTAACAACTAACAGATACACACGCACGAACCTCTCCTTAATTTCTTGATGGTTGGCAATACATTTGGAATTCCGGGATCATGTAACGGAAATGTAACGGGGATTTTCCGGTCCAATGATGAAATGGCCGTTCCAAGAATACGATGAGAGAGAAATATCTTAAAGCCCGGATGTCCATAAATCTTTCTCTGTGCATCGCGTGTTCCCTGGCGCTTTGCTTCAATGTTGGGGCGCATATGAAGTTCTTACATTCGATATCGATAATAATATGTAAGATAGCAGATAATCGGATTCTGAGTCGGAATGGCGGAAAGTCATGCATGGCAGCTATATGTAGCTGCGTGTGTGTGTTACCCTTTGGCATTTATCGGGGTGTCATTAAGAACTTATGTCAGGTACTTTATGCAGAAAGTTATGGGATGGGATGATTGGTTGATGATACTCAGTTTGGTGTGTAAACATACCATTGTTTCCATTGAATAGAAAAGTTGATAGCTAATTGAATATGGAATAATAGGCCGTTTATACCATGTACACGAGTTTCGTTTTAGTAGGATTACACTATGGAACCGGAAGACATCAAGTAGATCTGGAGGAAAGTGATTTCCTATGGGCAATTCGAGTAGGTTCCTTTCCCATCTGGAATATGAACCATCATTCAATTCGAAATTTGACTAATTTCATAAAAAGTACTGGTATCTCGGCGAATGGGCCTATGTCATGGCGATGACTATAATAAAAACTGCCATCGCCCTTTTCTACCTCCGAATTATGATTATCCCCTGGCATCGACTCGCTGTAAAAGTCATTATGTGGATTGTGATACTCTTCGGCTTTGCATATTTCTGGTGCGTGGTTATACAATGCTGGCCTATACCTTACATTTGGGAACGATACGCTACGACTCTTGTTAGAAGTCCTGGAAGTTGTTTACCTAGAGGAATTGTTTTGGGTGGAACGTATCTGCATAGTATTATAAGTGCGGGAAGTGATTGGGCATTGGCTTTACTGCCAATTGTAATGTTGTGGAATGTGCAGATGCCAACTGGTATAAGACTTATTGTCGGGGGAATTGTGGCGTGTGGTGCTATGTGCGTTCATCCTTCTCTATCTTGCCTTCTTTCCTTCCTATTATCGAACCTTGTGAACAAAGAGCTAATGCCATATGCCGCACAGTGCTAGCACAGCAACCATCATTCGTATTCCCACCGTTTCAAGTATATTAGATACTGATGATTTCCTCTTCAAAAGCATTCCCCTAGCCGTCTTGTCGACCGTTGAACCTGGAATAGCTATATTCGCCGCATCTCTCGCTACTCTCCGACCACTACTTCGGAGAATCTTTCCTAATCATTTCAGAAACGCAGCGATTCCATCACTACCATCATTACGGATCCCCACAAATAGGGCAAGGAAAATACAGTCGTCAGATGATGTCGAGATGGGAATTAACACGACATGCTACAGCGAGCCAAGACCTGGACAGACTGCAGAAGAAAGCCTGGAGACTATACAAATTCATTTGGATGACCGGATCGAGGTCGATAGAAGTACAAGTAAATCAATGGCAATTCACGAGGAGTCTTCAGGCCTTAATTCGAGTTCAGAGGGGGGTCGTGATTTGAGATCAAAGGGGAGTGATGACGAAATGATCGAATTGTCGCATACCTCTCGGGGAGCATCTCTACGCCTCGCACCATTAGTTTTCTCTCAAACATGTCTCTCGCACACAATTCCTTCGCCATCAACACTTTCGCCTTCACATGTCGCGTCGTGTATGAGGGACAGTCAGTACAATAGGAATTCGAAGGTAGTCATGCCGACTTCACCTATTTGAAGCTGTTTCGAAATCTTTACACAATTGAAAAGAATAGAAGCTGGGTATGAGTAGATTCTTGCACTCAATCATACATCAACCAATCCGATCTAGGGTCGACGTCTGGATATCGGACATGGGATGAAACATCAGACGAGTCCCAAATCAATCGAAAGACACTCCGATGAGGTGCCAAACGCTGGCTTGTGATACATTTAATCCCTAGAGACACAACAAAGATGATATCGAATTGAGAATCGGAGGTGGGAATACAAGAGGAGCAAACAAAAGCAGGATTCCGTCTTCCACGCAACACAGATGGGGATCGATTGGAGGCCCTTTCTGCAGCATGCCAATTGTTTTTTTTGCAGACTACACAGTCCCATTTCGATTTACCTTTCCCCAAATTTTTGGAAAAGTGCGTCGATTATTTTGCGTCAATTCGGTTTAAACGACAATAAAATAGATTTGACAAATCAATCCTGCAGCATGGACATGGGTTTTGCGGATTAGGGTGGAAGACAGTGTAAACGAAATAGGTTGAAGAGAGAAAGAGCATGATTCGTGGGGCTTAATGGTGTAATTAAAAACGATCGGAGTCAAGAAAGATCACAAACAAGGCATGATGTTGGGAATTTGTCAGAATTTCGTCGCATGAGGTTCAGCCTTCGGCAATGGGGTTTAAACGGTAAGAGTCGAGGCCTCAACTTATTTGATGGTTTATGATTACATCTTTATCAAGATACAAAATGTATTAACATGAGAATAATTAATCAGATTGCTTCCGAGGGAACAGTTGTAACATGTTGTAATGCAAGATCGTTGGCCGTGCTACCAACCCCGCATACACCAACTGTGCCGAGGATGACTGCCTAGTACACGATGAATGTCCCAGTGAAAAGCAAACTGGGTGGCAATCACTTAAATAGCACAATGAACGAGCGTTTGTATCACTTTATTAATCATCGTGGCCCCATTTTCTTATCAAGTTACTTATTTGATATCATTTCAGGAGTATCGGCGCTCATTTAGAGGCGTTTACAAGAAGAAATCCTTCAAGCCATCACTCATCCCATCTGTTTCACCCTTTCTTCCTTTCTCCAGTATAGCAAGTGCCTCTTTGACTGGAACTCTCACAGTCTTGACATCATCGATAGGCAAATCGAGTAGTTCATCTCGAGTTCGGTCCCACAAGTTCCCGTCCCATTTTCTACGAACAAGTAACAACCCCGTCCTAGCCACATCATCACCATCTACACAGATGAAAAACGTCTTATCAAGACCCTCAATGAAACGCTTTTCACGACAGAACCAAGGAAATCGTTTCACGGCTTCATCATAACTCCATTTAATCTGCTCCAGGCCATGACCTGGCCGCTTGATCACTTGAGGCGCATAAACCAATCTCTCCTCTCCAGGGCTCCGTTTGGCGGCCTCAGAATCAATTGAGTCAGCACAAAAGCCAAGCTCTTTTCCATGTGTGTTATACTGGAAGACGATGAAGACTGGCTGCTCGCGCACGCTTTCCAATGGCCAATAAGCATCACCATTAGCCAAAATTAGAAAACGTGTCTGAAGACCATCGTTACAAGAATACGGAATGCGGATGTGCGGAGGGGTAGCAGGGGCTGTTCCTTTCCCGAGGCCGCGCAAGTTTGTGTTTCCAGTCGTTTCTAAGTGGCTTCCGCCCGACGATGGTAATTCAACCATCAGCATGCCGTTTTCATCAGGGTTTGCCGTGTCGATGACCAAGACGTGAGTTTTGTGCAGCCATCTGTTCTTCGAACAGCGCTTGGGATGAAGGATGGCGGTCTGTTGGATGAGGTCCCGAGCAGATGTTGGGCTGGAGGTGGAGGATGGAGGCGTGAGTTTGGCTTGAACGCGGCAGGTCAAGTCCTCTGGCGACTTATGTTTGAACCCTGGCTCCAGCTTGGCAACAACATCTTCTTCGAATAAACTTGAGTGGATATAAATGGGAATGTAGTAGCCTAGAGGAATATTTTTGATTGGTGCTGGTGGACCGTCATTATTATCAACATCATCGTCGTTCTCATTTTTGTCGGATTTGTCGTCTTCATCATTTCCTTCGTTAGAACGAAGCTCAGTGAAATCTTTCAATTCGTCCCAACCCATATTCGCAATTTGTAGGTTTGCGACATTTAAGCCGGAATCAGCAGCTTTGGTACGAAAGGAATCAACATTACAATTAGAGTCGTCGGCATCCATCTTGTCCAGTGTGACTAGTATGACACCTTTGCTTCTCCAGTCTTTTTCGACAATGGCGATCAAGTAAAAAGGCTCAAAAATGTTTTGCGCTGCCAAATCGATGTGATAATCAAATACAGCACGCAACGGCTGGCCGACAAATCGCGATTGCGGAGCGAGACGAACAGAAGTACCCCGATCACTCTCACGTTCGACGCACCTACTTTCGCACTCTCGTTGACAGTCTTCAAGTTCTGCATCGGTCAAATCGACGAGAGTGTACAGGGCTGTTGGAGGTAAGTTAAGTGTGTGCTCACGATAATGTGCCATTGACGGCGCTGTTGATGGTAGCAAAAGATCTGGTTCATTGGACATGGCGATTTAAGTTTTAATTGAATGGCGACAACGATAATTGTTTGAGGTTTGGAGTAGTCTCCGCTACGGGAATTCGTGGAATAAGCAGGTAGAATTGGCCTGATAGCTTGGAAAAGGGTAAGGAGGCAATGGTGTAAAGTGAAAACTGCTTAAGATTTTGTTTATCTTCGATGTACTGCAACTACCTTCATAACAAATGTGTCAGAGTATGTAGTTGCCCTATCTAAACAGGTAAATATTCCAATTACATAAGCGATCGCTTTAATTGTGTAACCACTGACGTCAATTGAACCAGTCAGCGTAATGTTTCGAATCCTTTGCGGCACGATAGGCATATTTTACGCCCCAATGTCAACGGTTCTTTAACCGAGCCCCCAAATAATAAGACGATAGCGATTGGCGGTAATTCACGGTGTGTTTCTAAAACACACTGCGGCAAATTTGTATGATATGAGTTATCAAAGTGTAAAATAATGTCGTCATTTACTACTTATTTCACTTCTCCGCAAAGTATTAGGATTCATACCTTCAGCAGTCACTTACGTGGTGACCTATAATATTTTTTGATCGTCGTAAAATATGGTATACCTTTCAGCTTCAGATACATATAGTGCAAACTGCTGATGGCGATCTTTGGGGCTCTGCAAGTCAAGGCGATCTCAATTACTTGCGCACCGTTTATAGAAGCATGAGATGGCTGTTTCACATCAACGGTAAAGATCTTCGATAGTTACAGCAATATAGCATGGCTGAAGTACCCCAGATCTTATGCACTACAGCTTACTTGGAATATTCCGAGCCAACATATAGTTTCTACTCAAAAGTGAGCCACAGCCTTGCAAATCCTGAGAAGTGGGGACTAAAGATGATGGTAATCATAAGGTCATAATTCATCGAGCTGATCGAGTCTGTACGAAGGCAGCACGATCTTTCCAGTTCTTGTTCCGTAAGACTTATCGGTTTTGGTCTGTACCGAATCTCTCGAACATTTGAGCCGATTCAAATTGGCATGTCCCAGTTTCACAAGCCGAGAAAGGACAACTATTGTAAGATTGCAACCTATGTTTTGTCAAGTGCGTTATGCTTATGAGCCTCAGCTTCTTTCGGTATTGAAGGTGATAGTAATACATGTATACCTCAACCATCACCTCCTGTGACTGCATCCGGGTAGTCCGGGCATAGGGAAGTTCAACAGTAGCAGAGACGTTGACACCGACGCCCGTGGTAAGCATAGCTTGGATTGTCCGCTTTACCAGCAATTAAACTTGTCTGCTTTGTAACGGCACTTGGTGCTACTCACTCGAAATTCTACTCGATCTGGTCAGCAACTTTCCAGAAACATTGTGTAAGACTTACCACGGCTCCATTTTAGCTGAAACCTCGCACTCGTGTATGTCATGTTAAGAAACTGGTGATCATTCGTTCAATTCGCATCACTTGAGATATCTTGACGCTGCAACTTTCGGTCTAAGTACGAAGGATTGAATCATCTTACAAAAACGAGGCACAGGGAGATGACGGATGTTGTGGAGGCGATGAACGTAGTGACGATTGCCCAAGTTTTAATATAGAATTTTGTCTAAGCAAGACTCAGATACTGGCACAGAAAATCTATAAAGATGTGCTGTCGTCGCTTGTGTCGAGTCCAGTCCGAAAACATTATCCTACAACTTCACCCAACAAATACAAGGCCTTAGTATCCACACTTCTCTTTCTTCGGAATCTATCCATCATCATGAAGAATCTCAGCCTAATTGCTTTATTCCTCGCCCTTGCTGCGGCAACATCTGCCATTGGCACTCCTGATACAAATCTCGAAGTTCGAGCGGATCCAGATGATCTTATGATCTTTGTGTGCAACGACGGCTTGGACGAGATATGCACCAACATGTGTTATGGTAATGATACTCTTTTCTCTTCTTTAACCCTTTCCTCTCGATGAATCCCCTAACTGACACTATTAATCACAGGAGCTTTCTGCGCCGGAATAGGCGAAAGTTTGCAATACGACAAACCTGACTCGCCAACAAAGCGTAACCGCCGTAAAGCTGCCGGTTGCATCGCTTCAGGTGGTAATCGCTGCTCAGCCAAAAAGGGCCACGCTTCCGGGTTCCAATGCGATGAATATCCATTCGCGTCGTCAATTCCCACCAATGGTGCTACAACACGCCTCAACCGTTGCGTACCGGCCGCTCAGAATCGCAAGCAAGGTGGAATCATTAGCGCTTTTTACAAGAGCAGTTACTGTACGGGTAACAATGGTGGAACGTGTACATTCACAGCCAAATTTTCTAATTCGGGAGATATTGGGTACTGTAACTCGGAAGAATGTGATGCTGATGACGATAACGAGGTCATTGGTCCCGGTGGTACAGCGAATGATGGCGACTCGGCTGAAGATGGAACGGACAATGATCCAGACGCAGGTCAGAAGAAGATGAAGATCAAGAGACGCAATGGCCTCGGCAAGAGACTTCCTGGTGCGCCTGTATATCGTACAAGCTCAGGTTTAGAGCTGGATATCCCCGGCGGTGCTGTGATAGGACAGCGGGCTTTTGTTGTCTTGCCACGCAATGCGACGATGTGGGATGAGCAAGCTCGATTTGGAAACCCTAACCAAATGAGAGAGTTCCATGGCGACGAAGATAAAGATGAGGATGAGGAGGATTATGACTACATGTTGGCGAATTTGGATATCAGAGAAGACACAGTTGTCGAGGAGATTGTTCCGGCTGTCTGAATTCAAGGAGAACTATGACAACATTGTAGCTAGGGTCTGAGATAAGTTTATAGAAGTGTAGCACGGATGAGGAATAATCAAGCTTTCTCTAATTATTTTCACTGGACGTAGTGATCGATTAAGCTTGATGAACCAGTGGAAACGGGCATAGTAGACTGGGGCTTAACATGCGTACCATGGTAATTCGCATACAAATATTCGTCAGAACAGATCAAATGAGGAGTAAACTTTGCTCACAACATATTGTTGAAGATTCCTTAAAGAACCTTGAACAATGGACTGTCGAATAAATGAGAAAAAGGGGTCTTAAGTGGTTTGAATTCAGAGAGGTCAGGCCATGTTTGCTAGCGTCGGAGAGCCCTTCTTCAAATTCCGATCCGAAGAATCACCGACAATTGAACAACTTTAGACAGAATCAGCATAACAAAAGCATTGTGACTCCATTTCACTCCAGAAACCACCGTGTATCGTGACGCACTTTAGAAAGATATCTTGCCTTTAATTGCCTCATGAACATATGGCCTTTGATATGCAATGGATGATTCGAGAGCTAGAACCAGTGTTTCCTAGTCCTTGATTCCGCGCACACATGATGGCACATACCAATGACAAGTCCCTCAAGTTGAAGGATCAAACATTGAGACTTTAGCCTCACTTGATTATTCCTGAGTAAAGTCACGGCTCGGAAACTGTCGTAACAAAGAATAAATCTCAAGAAGATCTCGAAGCTGGAAAGTAGAATGATTCTCTTCTGTTGGAACCAAGTGTCAGCGATGTAGGACGACATCTTACCTTCAAGTGGACATTATAAGAAACGACCAAATCTCAAGTGATATTTGATCCGAAGCAATTACCATTAATAATCTGACAATATGGAGTATAAATTTCTTTCCAGCGCTTGCTGTCATTGGAATACTCTTCTCTCATCGTTGTCCAAGTCATTATGGTAAAAAGGATTGACTGTGGTGAATCACTACATTAATTCACAATCGCGCATGCGCACTTCTATTCATATAGAGGGAGGTCGTAGGTCTTATGTTAATCATCTCGCTCTGGTATTGAAAATACTGAAAGGTGACATCGACTTGCCTACACCGTTCATAATTGTGGTTGGCAGCTTGCGTCATTCTGTTACGGAATTTAACCATAGATTATTTACCATCAGGAGCCCTCTTATCGAACGTCAGAGTTTCACATTAACTGCGGGGTAGAACTTTCCTTCAACAAAAGAATCACTCGTAAACTCTACGTCAGTGAGCTTAGAGTGCTCTTGCCATCTCTGATCTACTACTGTTCTTCCAAGTGAATTCCATGATCAAGATATTCCGGCCTGTTTCAGACTTCAACTTATCATATGAAACTTATGGAACATGTGCAGCGACGTCGGAGAATAGAGTGAATTCGTATTGTTAACTCCATTAACAGCACTCCCGTTAAGTCAGCTGCCAGGTACATCTGGAATAGGATAGAGAAGGGATTAGTTGTGAACCAACGTGCAATTTTTACCCAGGATTTCATGCTCCAAGTATTAAGGAAGAGATATCCCCAGTTACTATTCAACGATAAACAAAATAGGAATCGTAGGAAGGTTGCTCTCATATTCCTAACCATGAATCATAATACTCGAGCATCTTAAACGCAAAATTACCACAAGCCCACCTTAGAGATCATTGCCAGTACATCGACAAAATCATTATCCGTGTTGACATCGTGCTTCCGCATTCGAAAATTTTACCGGAAATTCCTCGTCTCATATGACCCCCTCGAATAAAATCATTTGCCGCTTTCGGTCTTTTCTTGGATCAAGATCCTCAACAATCACTTTATCAAATTCTCGCAGATTTCACTATTTAGGTATCCGATTTCTCCCACCAATTCAATTTTTACAAATCTGTCTTTCTGTAGTCGTCCATACACGCTGGCACAAATGGCATACAGGCAAGAACTTCTCAAATCTTTTATTTAACCTTTCCGCTTCGCCGCATAAAGTTCGATCACACTGAGAGGCAAGTACGACACCTTTAAAATACTCATAAAGATGGCAGGCTCTTTTGATATCGAAAAGAGTATCGCGGAGCTTCCTGCTCATGTTGATGTCCTTCCGCCCACAATCTATCTTCCTCTAGGACGAATCCGTCGTGGACCACCAACCAACACCTATTATCCCAACGTGACCTCTTCAGCCTGCGACTCTACAATCAAAGAATGCAACCTCGAGCCAAGCGGATTGCAAATTATGACCGACCACGACACAAACTCCCGACCCTTATGCTTCACAAACTGGGCTCAAGAATGGGCTTTTGTATTTACGGTTATGCTTGCTTCGTCTTCCACAACTATCATTCAGGGTGTCATTCTTATCATGACCAATACAATTGGCCAAGGATTGAAAGCTTCTGCCCCTCAAGTAACCTGGATTGCAGCTGCAGTTGGGTAATTCTCCCGTCCATATCTATACCGTCCACTCTCACAGACGTGGATCAAGTAGTAGGATGCTAACAATCAATTAGACTTGGCAGTGGCTCATTTATGCTCTTCTTCGGTAAAGTAGCGGATGAAATGGGTCGAAAGATTCAATTACTTATCGGATTGCTATTTATGAGTGCCTTCGCTCTCGTCGCCGCCTGGAGTCCCGGTCCATATGAACTAATCGTCGTCTGTGGCCTTCTTGGAATGTGCACAGCAGTAATTGCTCCACCAGCTCTCGGTATCCTCTTCGCCGCTTACCCAGAAGGTCGTCGAAGAAATATGGCATGTGGTGCTCTTGGAACTGGTAATCCGGTCGGCTTCATTTTAGGAAGTGTTTCATCCGGTCTCGCCGTAAAATATTATGGATGGAGAGCGAGTTTTGTCGTCATGGCTATCTTCTTCTTTCTTTTGGTTATACTTGCTTTTTGGACCGTGCCGGTGATTACAAGAGTGGGTAATAGATCAGATGCGATTCGAAGATTCGATTATGCGGGTTCTATATTCATTGTCTTGGCTGTCGCTTTGATATCAGCAGGACTGACGTAAGTAATTAATCATTTCCAATCCTACACTTATACTAATGACTTCACAGAGAAGGACCTCAAAGTGGTTGGCTATCAGTACACGTCGTTCTTTTACTTATATTTGGTGTATTCTTCATTCTCGGTTTTATTGCCTGGGAATACTTCTACGAAACCCCCCTTCTCGATCTCTCGGTTTGGCGCAACGGCAACTTTAGTCTTTGTGTAATCTGTATGGGATTCGGATACATGTCATTCATCACAAACGAATTCTGGATTGCATTATACATGCAAGATGTACAACATTACACACCATTACAAATTGCTGCTCGTATGTTGCCTCAAGCAGTGGCAGGAGTATTTTGGAGTTTCTTGGGTCAATGGCTTATTCAAAAGGTGCATGGAACCATTGTGATGGGTATTGGATCTTTGATGTATATTGCGGGGGCAAGTTTGTTGCTGTTCATCAAGGAAGATACATCATATTGGTTATTTCTATTTCCGGCGCTTGTCATTACGGTCATTGGTGCGGATTTTCAATTCATCGTCGCGAATGTAAGTTTTCTTTCCTACCTTTTCCTTTCCATCACTTTTGTTCTTCCTCTCTCCTGGTATCTATCCATTCCTCTCTGACAAAAAGCAGCTCTACGCAAATAAACAAATGCCAACTCAAGCATCCCTCGGTGTCGGAATTATTCAAACAGCCTACAGACTCTCCATAACCATTGGTCTAGCCATTACATCCGCCGTCTTCAACACGGCCACTTCAAGAGAAGTAAGTATCGAAGACCCAACTATCCCTTATCGACGTGTCTATATCTGCTCCATCATATTTGCCAGCATCGGACTCGCATGTATTCCATTTATGCGAATCCAAACCCGCACCAAAGATAATACATCTACACCTCCTCGCCCAACAACCTTGAGATCAGAAAACAACGCGAGTATGGTTGTCAACCATACTTCATCTCAATTGCATTATGACACCTTACTCCGACAACTCAATCTCCATCGCGAGAACCCTCTTAACATTGACGAAAGAGTTTACCGTGGACATCGTGCCGAAATTAATAATGCTCAACGCTATGATCCTGCACTTCCAAGATCTATGACCATGAATGATATCGCTCAAGGTCTTCTTCGTCTTCCTCGATGGAGCTGGGAAAATAGACCACGGGCAGGTTTTTGGAGAAATCGTAGGGGTAGTCAATGTCACTGGGAGAGTAGCAGCGGAAATATCTTTGAGATTTGCAAGAAGTGTAAGGAAGAGAGAAAGATCAAGGATGAAGAGGGTGCGTGGCAGGAGATTGATGAGGCAGATAGGGATTGTGTTAAGGAGGGTGGAAGAGGTAAGGGTACGAGAGCTATGGAGTTGGAGGTTAAGGATAAAAGGAGATTTACTGTCTAGGGAGTTGTTTGCGAAGGGCTGCTGACGATGGCGCGGCTGCATGATGCGGGGATACCCAACTTGATTTTGCGTATGGAGTTTTGCGGTTTTGAGCTGGATGCTTACTTGCTTTTTTGCTTGTTTGCTCCCCTGCTTGCTTTCGACAATTGCCTATTGCATCAACATTTTCACTTACGATTTACATGGAACGGAGCAACGATCGAAAGGGCGCAAATACGGGTTTGGGATAGCACGAGCATTGATGAACAAATGATACGACGAAAGAAACTGATGGATGGACGAATCATAAAAACATTATACTAATTATAGATACGGCGATACGACACAATACAGTAGATAGCGGGAGAGATGTGTATTGCAAGTTTGGAGAGTAGATAGTTAGATAAAAATTAGAGAAAATACAATGGGACGTTTTACACACAACACAGCACCCTCAACCAAAACCAAAACCATCCCCCTCATCCTCAAATCCAGACTCCAGTTCCCCCCACCCTTCCACCCACCACACCATTTCATTTTATCTCTAACAATTCCCTTAATATGAAAATATCCCACCACCTTTTCAACACCGCAGACACAGAGATTTGATAAATATACTACCTTCTACCTTCTACACAAGCATCCAAATACATCCCCCCCTTAAGAGTTAAAACTCACCAGTACAGTAGGCGACTTCAGCACAAGCATATCTAATATCTATTAATACCTGCCTAGTAATATATTTATTTCCTATCTTTAGCTAGCTCTAGCTCCACGTCTACATAAATACACACCATACCATCATTAACAATACATACCGAAAACTAACGCACTGCTGCGATACTATTCCTCCTTCCCCCTTTCCTCTCCTCATTATACCCAGCATCCATATCCAAATGCATTCCATGAAAACTCACCCGCCTCAATAGATCAATTCTGTTGTCTATCTTAGGCTAGAAGTAGCATTCTTTACACACAGACTCTTGAGCCCAAATCCGACATCACTCTTCGATCAACATCGCAAATTTCAGAAGACAACGAAGAGAATATTCCGCTTCTTCCCTCTTCCATCCTCCTCCTCTCCATCAAGTAGCCCCCTATCCTCATCATTCCTTAACTTTCAATGTTCCTTCGCACTCATATTGATAATCTTCACCAAACATCCTTCACATTGTCATCACAACATCACTAAAAACAATCAAATACGCCCTTCAAATACGCTCTTCAAATATCTTGACTTCATTTCTTAATCTTATTCTTGTTCTTGATCTTGATCTCAAGCACTTCACTTTACTTTATCCGACCGCTCGCATGCATTCTTCTCCAGTGTCCCTTGACAGTGCCCACCAGATATCTTTATCCATCGATACCAATCTCCATAACTCAAGTCGTAGCCTCATGAATCATATGCTCCAGCAATCCATAAATCTCCTTTCTTTCCTTTACATCATGGAAATTTCATGGGGAATCTAGCATCGATCATCCTCGAAACTTCATCCTTCGCAAAATAAATTAAATAAGAAAAAACGCAAAATGTTGAGTGATATGACTTTTTTGAATCCATCCGTGCCGATAGAAAGTTGGAAAAGCAAGGGCCAAACTCTAAACTCAGATATGGAAGCAACGCAGCATAAGACTCCAAAAGAGGAATAGGTATTTTACTTTTCAAAAGGAAATAGAAAATGAAAGGCGACAAATTTTTCCGAAGTCGCAAAAAGTCGGTACAATTATACAAAGAGGTGATCTGTTCCCGTAATCCTTGAACGAAATTACTAGTCTTCGAAAAAATCCTTAAGGTTTTGTCGTTTCGTCATAATTCCTAACCGTGAATGTGTGAAATAGTCGACCTCGAGGTAGTCATGTGCCGTGCATCAAGCACTTAAATCTATTCTTGGCCGAAAGCCTTCTTTCTCAAAGGGCAGTCAAGCTTCTCGTGACCCTCTTGCTTGCACTCGTAGCATCGACGAGCCTCAGAGGTCTCTTGGCTGCAGTCACGGGACAAGTGACCAACCTGGAGGTTTTGTTAGTATACTGTTTGGATGAGAGATGTATGTAGAAGAAAACTTACTTCACCACAGTTGTAGCACTTTTGACCTTGGGTGCAGTCACGGGAAAGATGTCCGTAACCGCCACATGAGAAGCAGGTTTGGCTTCCTTGACGGGCACCACCACCGAATCCACCACCGTATCCACCTTGGTTACCTCCGTAACCTTGGTTTCCACCATAGCCACCAGCCTCTGGGCAGTTACGGGCGATGTGGCCGATCTTGGAGCACTGTAAAATAAACCTAGTTAGAAAGAGATCATGTAGTGAGAGTAATGAATCTTACCTTGTAGCACTGTTGTCCACCACCACCTCCGTATCCGCCACCGTATCCACCACCACGTCCAGCACCCTCAGTTGGTGGGTTGGAGCAGTCCTTGGAGATGTGTCCGGAAGTACCGCACTAAAGAGATTGTTAATAACTTTGATGAATCGATTTATGGGAAAAGTCGAGACTTACTCTGTAGCAGACCTTCTCCTTTGGTCCCTCTGGGCAATCACGGCTCAAATGACCTGGGTCTGAAAGTATGTTAACACGATGTTGAATTGTTGATCGTAGGGTAATATCTTACTGTCGCAGTTGTAGCACTTTGGTGGTCCACGGCTTGGGCATTCACGGGCTTGGTGACCTTCAGTTCCACCTATAATTTTTGCAATCAGCTTGAATTCTAGCATGTAATCAAATGATATTCGTATGATGTTCCAAAGATGCTAGAAGATGATTGATTTGAAGCAGAGTGTTGAATGTCTTGTTTGTTGTGCAGAAGTGTTGTTGCAGAGTTTTCGTTCGAAAGAATTGTGTTTTGATCCAATGTTCCAAAACATCAACCACCAGTTTACCGGCAGATGATGAAATTCAAATAGTATCTTGAGCAATTATTCATCCTCCGTGGTGATCCTTTTGCTTCTTCTGACAACTGAATGGATTGCAAGGTCGGATTTGTTGGAGAATGGACGTTTCGACGTAAGGAATGAAGGGTAAAGGCAAAGAATCTGATCCCAACTCACAGGTAAAGCATCCACGGTTTGGGGCACCGCCTTGTTGAGCTCCGAAAGAATCCATTATGATTGGAGAGTTTGAGGTTTCTGTAATGAATTGAGTACCTGGTTAGTATTTTCAATCCGTCAAGGTAAACAAGTGAAGCTTTGATGGGTTGATAGAGTAGAAAGTTTTGAAGGGATTTCAAGTTCGTAGTGGGTTGAAGTGGGGTTAAGGAGGAGGATAAAAAAAATAATGCGACGGGCAAGAACAACTTACAGATTTGTTGATAGAATTGATTGAGGTTGTCTTGAGAGAGATGATAGAGAACTTGAATTAACAAAGTCTCTTATTGAAATATCTTGTTAAGTTGAAGAGAATTTTCTTGTGACTGAGATGTTTCTTGAAAGAGGATGAAATCTTTTGTATGTAAAGGGTTTGGGGAAAGTACCGAAATCGAATTATATCCAAGCTCTTTTACTTAATTCTCTCTTAGTCTGGTTTATTTTTTTTTATATTTTTGTAATATTTTTTTTCTCGGTTGTAAGGTCTTTATTCTAATTGTGCGCAGATGTGGCGTTACTGATTACCTAGGTATAAGTTATATACTTTTAATGTATTTTTAATGGGGAATGTAGCATATTGTAACCAAATAACAGGTCCGGCAAGATTCCCAGAGTTTTAGTAAAGTTTGGGGTGAAATGGATTTAACTAGATTCAACAAATCAGAATGAATCTAGTCATGAAATTGAATCGAGGGGCTGAGAGGGAAGAGGGAAGAGGGAAGAGGGAAGAGAAAGAGGGGGGCAAGGGCAGGGAGGGGCTATTATGTATGTAATATGCAATATATAATATAATATGTGATACTTATGTATGGAATATGGAATTAATGAATAGGGCTTCCGATTTGTTTTATGAATTATCTACCTAGGTACAGGTATTCAGTAGATTATTATAAGAATAGCGGTCAATGTTATTCACAACGTAGGTACATTTGCCTAGGTACTTTTTATGATTTATCCAGAGTATTGGGTATGCAGTACTAGGTATGTAGGTATGTAGGTATGTAGGTATGTAAATCATCACACCTACGAAGTTTCCTGTATTTCATTCTTTTCATCCTCTCCCTCTTTCTCCAGTAGTTGCTCCTTTCTCTTTTCTCCTCTTAACCCCAATCATGTCAGGGTCCATTTCATTTCGGGCCGGGGCTCTCAGGATAAACTTTCCCTCCCGTACGGATAAGCACCTAGCGAGCCTGGATTACCGGTACCTACCTGCCGAGTCTGCCTCCCTCTACCTACATGGAAATCAAAAATTTGTTGTTCAGATACATACTTTACCAACAGTACAACCAACAACATACACCGTTATTCAATATTGAAAACATGCTTTCTAATGAGATTCATCAATTGGATCAACATGATGTATTGTAACATATCACTACTCCAGGTCTAACTATCTAAATTGTCTATTTGTCCAACTATCTAATGTCTACAACCCATTGACATGTCTCGAAGACAGACAATTAAAAATCAATTCTCCATATTACCTAGGTACATACTCATATGTTACCATAGGAATTGTTTTTTCACCATCATTCACTCTTGTTCCCTAGGTACAGATATACATACACATACATTAAAAAGGACCCTTGATCATCATGACGGGTAGATACATCTGGGGTGACGGATTACAACAGATCGTAATCTTTCACACAACCGGATTCTTTTGATAGGTTCCCCGACACTTCGGTAATCCCATTCTTGATAACGACAATTGAGGGGCTTACACATTGAATATACTTAGGTAGTACACGAAGCAAGTGGTTGGCAATCTTCTCGTTGCACATCATAAGATTTTCACGGAATTGGCGCCCGAGAGATGTGAGTGTAAAAGTAAGTAGGAGATTATTTGACGGGATATTCAATATTTTGTCCTAATCCTTCGGATTTGCAAGTAAAACGGTGTTCAAGTGTTATGGCGGGGCAGATGTATTACCTAGTATCTATCTCCTTTCACCAACCAAGAGTAATAAGAGATTGTTCCGATGGTACGGTATCTCACTGCACCCACTTGTTAAAGGGGTTCTCTAGATGCGGTTTGATAAATATCGAGATATGGAGAGTGTATGTGTGTGTGTATGTGTGCGTGCATACAAACACTATTTGAATGGATATTCCTATTCTCTCCCGTATCGGTGTACCTAACTAGAATAGTACACTGAAAGCATTTGGTGAATATAAAAACGCGAATATCAGATTGATAATACTTGATTAGTAGAGACCTTGAAGTCTTGAACAACCTTGGAAGTCATAGACCTTAAGGAAGAGTATCCCTCTGGTAGTTCATCTGTTCAAGGTCTTATTGAATGAGCAGGAAGGTTGGAAAACCCTTCCAACCTTCGTAAGTTCACATTCATGCTTCACTCCATGCTTCACTTCATGCTTCACTTCTTACTCCACAAAATCCTATCACTTCATAGGAGTCATAGCACGATGTAGTAACATACCTAACATACCGCCGCCCGGTAGATAGAAATTCTAATTCGATCTTCCGAACCAATCAATCAAGAGAATAAATACTAAGATCACGTTATGTTTTACTTTACTCACCCCTCGAAACCAATCTCTCTATTGATTTGTTCATTTTTTGAATCTGACTGTATCAACAACTAGGATAACCTCCTCCCTTCATCTTGTTTTCCTGTCGAGTTTAAACAAATTCAAGGGGGGCGCGAGGTTTGCCCCGGCGACGCGACTGTCAACATTAAAATATTACTGACAGATACCCTGAGACCTGTGCCACATCATCTGATATTAAAGTATTTACGAAATACAGTACAATCTCCAAGTTCTGATAAGCTTCAGTTCAACATTCATTTGGATCCCCTAACATACCGTACCCTATTGTCTTATTTCAAAACTAATACACCAATACACCTAAAGTATCCCATATTGTTATTTTAAGAAAATTTACCCAGGTAACTTCATCCAGGCGCATACAAAGGCCATATTGACGCCGGGTATCCATAAGAAACCTAAAAAGCAAATAATTCCGCAATTCCTATTAACGACATCTAACGATAACAACAATGATAACCACGATACACTGACCAATTCAACGACCTTCCTTTTCTCCTTTCGATGATTCATTCAACCTGAGCCGCATTATCCATTGGACATCTGTCTATTCGACCACAATCTACGATCCCCTCAACCAAACAATATCTCTCGCAGAAATAGCGGCTGTGAAAGGAGAGCTTCACAAAAAGGATAATCTGGACTATTGAACATCTGCAAACATGGCGCCCGGTGGTGGAGGAAATATTAAAGTCGTTGTGCGGTGTAGGCCGTTCAACAGTAGAGGTATGCGGTGGATATGTTGTCAAACCCCATTTTTGTGCCAGGACTGATGCCTCGGGACAGAGATCGATCGCGGAGCAAAATGTATAGTGCAAATGAAAGATGCGCAAACGGTCATCACCCCGCCAGAAGGACATGAGGCGAAATCAAGAGATGCAAAGGGTGGAAAGGGAGATTCGGGCCAGAAGGTTTTCGCATTCGATCGTTCATACTGGTCCTTTGACAAAAATGATCCGAGTTACGCAGGACAAGACAACCTCCACACGGATCTGGGAAAACCTCTTTTGGATAATGCCTTTCAGGGTTACAATAATTGTATCTTCGCATATGGTCAAACGGGTTCAGGAAAATCTTACTCGATGATGGGATATGGAAAAGATGCTGGTGTCATTCCAAAGATTTGCCAGGATATGTTTGAGAGGATAGGGGAATTACAACAGGACAAGAATTTGAAATGCACAGTCGAGGTGTCTTATCTGGAAATTTACAACGAACGAGTACGAGATCTTCTAAACCCATCGACAAAAGGCAACCTGAAAGTTCGAGAACATCCTTCGACTGGACCATATGTGGAAGACTTGGCAAAATTAGTTGTGAGTAGCTTTCAAGAGATTGAAAACTTGATGGATGAGGGAAATAAAGCCCGTACCGTTGCAGCTACGAATATGAACGAAACTTCTAGTAGGAGTCATGCTGTCTTCACTTTGACTTTGACCCAGAAACGATTGGATGTTGAAACAAAGATGGCAATGGAAAAGGTTGCGAAGATTAGTTTGGTCGATTTGGCAGGTTCCGAGCGAGCAAATTCTACGGGTGCAACTGGAGCTCGATTGAAAGAAGGTGCGGAGATTAATAGATCTCTATCGACACTTGGTAGAGTTATTGCTGCGCTGGCCGACTTATCAGAAGGAAAGAAGAAGAAAGTGGGAAAGGGGAATCAAGTCCCTTACCGAGACAGTGTTTTGACTTGGCTTCTGAAAGATTCTCTGGGAGGAAATAGTATGACAGCTATGATTGCAGCTATTAGTCCTGCAGATATAAATTTCGATGAAACTTTAAGTACCTTGCGATATGCTGATAGTGCGAAGAGAATCAAGAATCACGCAGTTGTAAACGAGGATGCGAATGCTCGTATGATCCGTGAGTTGAAAGAAGAATTGGCTCAATTGCGAGGTAAATTGACAGGTGGTGGAGGTGGCGGAGGAGGGGGAGGCCCAGCAGATGAGATTTATGCAGAAGGTACGCCTCTAGAGAAGCAAATGGTCACAATTGTTTCATCAGATGGTGCTGTGAAGAAGGTATCGAAAGCGGAAATCACCGAACAACTCAACCAAAGCGAGAAACTCTACTCGGATCTTAATCAGACTTGGGAAGAGAAGTTACAAAAGACTGAAGAAATTCACAAAGAGCGAGAAGCGGCCCTGGAAGAATTGGGTATCAGTATCGAGAAGGGATTTGTTGGATTACATACACCAAAGAAGATGCCTCATCTTGTGAATTTGTCCGATGATCCACTGTTAGCAGAATGTCTTGTGTACAACCTCAAACCTGGGTCAACTTCAGTTGGAAATGTCGATACGAATGCAGCCCATGCGGCGGAAATTCGACTTAATGGAACTCGTATATTACATGAGCATTGCACTTTTGAGAATGTTGATAATGTGGTTACTCTTATACCAAATGAAGGAGCAGCAGTGATGGTCAATGGACAGAGAGTCGAAAAGCCAACTCGGTTGAGAAGTGGTTTCAGAGTTATTCTTGGCGACTTTCATATCTTTAGGTTCAACAATCCAACCGAGGCTCGAGCGGAACGCGCAGAGCAGAGCCTTCTGCGGCACTCTGTTACTGCTAACCAATTAGAGAATTTTAAAGATTGGGACAAATTCTCGCCTTCATCTACCCCTCGGCCAACCCATGATCGAACATTCAGCAAAGCTATCTCCGACCTCGATTTTGATGGTAGTAGTCGAGCAGACTCCCCAGTGCCTGGGCGAGGTCTTTCTGATTGGTCATTAGCAAGACGTGAGGCAGCTAGAGCTATTTTAGGAACCGATCAGAAGATTGCAGGTTTGTCCGATGAGGAGCTCAATGTTTTATTTGAGGATGTTCAGAGAGCAAGGGCTGAACGTGCAACTGCAAATTTGGAGGATGATCTAGACTCGGTAACATCGTATCCTATGCGAGAAAAGTATCTTTCAAATGGCACTTTGGATAACTTCTCTTTGGATACTGCACTGACCATGCCATCAACGCCCAAGCAAGGAGAAGTCGAAGACAAAATGCGTGAAGTTAGAGAAGAAATGCAAGTTCAGTTGGAAAAGCAAAGAGAAGAATTCCAGGAACAACTTGAGACAGCCAAAACCTCAAATGTCGAGGTTGAGGAAATCAAAAAAGAAAAAGTGAGAATGGAAGAGACACTCAGAGAAGTTAAAGAGGAGATGCTCAAACAATTGGAGGTTCAACGAAAAGAATATGAAGAGAAATTACAAGAGTTGTCTCCAGTAAAATCGGGACCAGATGGACCACCTCCACTATCAGAGAAAGAGATTGCGATTGCCGAGAAAGTTGCAAAACATTGGCAAGGACGAAGATATGTTCGAATGGCTGAAGCTGTATTTCAAAATGCAGCAATTCTGAAGGAAGCCCAAATAATGAGTCACGAAATGGATGAGAATGTTGTTTTTCAATTTGCTGTTGTTGACATAGGGCACGCTTTATGTTCTTCTTATGATATGGTTCTTAATGATATAGAGGGGGATGATTTTCATCTCGAAGATGCAACAAAACCTTGCATCGGCGTACGGGTAATAGACTACAGGAATAATGTGGCTCATCTATGGAGTCTTGACAAACTTCAGGATCGTATCCGGAAGATGAGGCAAATGCATCAATACCTTGATCGACCGGAATACCTTCAACATTTCCGACTTGACAATCCTTTTATGGAAACTTGTATGCCACAGTATACACATGTTGGAGATGTTGATGTCCCTCTATCAGCAGTTTTTGAGAGTCGAGTTCAGGACTTTACTCTTGATGTTCTTTCGCCATTTACAATGCATGCTATTGGTATCATCAAGCTTTCATTGGAACCATCTTCAGCAAAAGCCCCTTCGAACACCTTGAAATTTAATGTTGTTATGCATGAAATGATAGGATTTGCTGAGCGGGAAGGGACAGAAGTCCATGGTCAATTGTTCATACCTCCCGCTTCAAATGAAGGTGGCGTTACAACGACTCAGATGATTAAAGATTTTGATGAAGGTCCGATCCGATTCGAAAGCGTTCATAGTATGAGCGTTCCAATGTTTGGCCCTACAGATATTTCGCTTCGTGTGGCCATCTTTGCCAAAGTTTCATCAATGCATTTGGATAAACTTTTAAGTTGGGACGATATGCGAGACAGCATTCCCCAACCCAAGAAGAAGCGCAAGGGTGCTCGTATATCAGAGTCGCAGTTCTATTCTGAAGAGAAACATGATGTATTTGCTAAAGTTCAAATACTGGAGTTGGCCGAAAGTGGTGATTATCCAGCAGTTGAAGTGATTCAAACGAGTGAGCTTGACCAAGGAACATTCCAACTTCATCAAGGTTTGCAACGCAGAATTGCTGTTACCTTGACGCATAATTCCGGTGATGCTTTACCTTGGTCGGATGTCACTGGTTTACGTGTAGGGCGAATTCAACTCGTTGATCACATTGGGAAAAGTCCGGATCTCAGTTCCCCTTCGACTCCTCCCCTTTACCTCAAATTACTTTGCAAGCCCATTGTTAAAGCAAATGCAAACGGCACCAGCAATGTGTGCATTGTTGGAAAATGGGACTCGAGTGCTCATGAATCTTTACTCCTTGATCGGGTAA
The DNA here is from genome assembly GCA_004786275.1 of Botryotinia convoluta. Classification (NCBI taxonomy): domain Eukaryota; kingdom Fungi; phylum Ascomycota; class Leotiomycetes; order Helotiales; family Sclerotiniaceae; genus Botryotinia; species Botryotinia convoluta. The sequence continues at coordinate 49,944 of PQXN01000191.1, read as the reverse complement.
CAGCAGATAAATACAAAGTTCAAATGTCCCTTTCATGGGATGTGAAATCCGAGAAATTGTCTCGCCCAATGACTTTCAATATGGATGTTTGCTCTCAAATTATGTCGCGTAATTATGTTCGTTCTACATCAATGTTCGCATCATTATTTCAAAGTGTACGAATTGTTCATTCTATGACTTGTATTTACTCTATCTCTGTTCGCCCAGTGGCCGTAAAAAGAGTGAGTGATTTATGGAGAATGAATACATCGGAAGATTATGTTAAAGGGGAAGAAGCTCTTACGAATTGGACACCGAGAGGTATTAGTCTGGTTAAAGATTTTATTTCGGCGAGGAGAAAGAGACAGAGACTGGCAGAAATCGATGCTGCTCAGCCTTTGTTGAGACGTATCGCATCATCACCAGTACCAATATCAATATCAATACCCGCTCCTTCGATTCCACAGGTTATTAATCGAGATCCAGCCGACATACCACTTCCTGTCAGTCCGCCAGCTACAAAGGGAAGTTTTCCATCATTATCGATAGATGAGGCACTCCCATCATCTGTTGATGGAAATGCTCTAGGTATACATGGGGACGGTGAATTCAATAACGAAATCACGGAAAAGGCGGGATCTGCCATCGGCACTGATTCTATCCCTCATGATCCAAGTCAAGAACAAGAAAAGTCCCAGAATCAATCCGAATACAATCCACACCAAACCGCTCTTCTTCAAAAGTTTACTAAATACTTCCATCTCTGCCACGATCCATCAACAACCATTCTTACACCAACTAATATCGAACCACCTATCAATGGTTCGCCCGCTCCATCTCTCTTCCACACAGCCTCTTTCACATCCAATACTTCCCGCTCAAACTCACCCCGCCCATCAAATTTCTCAAATTCTCTTCACCCATCCACCGCTAACTCCCGCCAAACATCTCGATCTCGTCAAACCTCGCCCATTCCACACGCCCACCCTATCCCATCCATACCTCAGCATCTCGCCACCATTTCTCAGATCAAAAAGAACCCCAGTGTGCTTAAAGCAGGAATGCTTTTAGTCCCTTCCGCGGATAGCACGAAATGGATACGCAGATTCGTAGAGCTCAGGCGGCCGTATCTTCATATTCATGCGGTTGCGGGCCCGAATAGTGGGGAGGAGGTAAATGTGGTTGGATTGAGAAATGCAAGGGTGGATCATAGTCCTGAGATTGCGAAATTGTTGAGAAATGAAAGACAAGGTGGGAGTGGGAATGCGAGTAGAAATGCAAGTCGGAATAGTAGTCTTGCTGATGCGGGTGCGGGTTTACAGCAAAGTTGGAGTAATAGCGGCATAGGAGGCATTTATGGGTATGGAGGCCGAGGAAGGAGTGGAAGTGGAATGGGCATGGGGATCATGGGGTATGGGGGAAGAGGAAACGGTAATGCTAATGGCAATGGTAATGGAGAGAGCAGAAGAGAAATAGAAGAAACGGTATTTGCAGTCTACGGAACAAATAATACATGGTTATTTAGAGCGAGGAGCGAGAGGGAAAAGGTAGAGTGGATTTGGAAAATTGATCAGGGGTATTTCTCTGGGGGTGGAGGCAGAGGTGGCAATGGGAGTGGGAATAATAGTAGAGGGAGGAGAGATGATGGGAGTGGAGATAGCGATGATGTAGATGTAGAGGGAGATGTGGATGTGGATAGAGAGGATTATCTGGCGGATTAATCGTAATATAATGTTGCCTCTCTATTTGATGACATTTTTAAAATTTTGGAATGAAATTTGAGTGGTGGGTAGGTGAGTGCACGGTTGGATGGTTGGATCGGAAGCGAAGGTCTAGATTCAACTTCCACCTCCACCTCCACCCACGCTGATCCTCACCCATCCTATATCTACAACTCACTCACTCGCTCCCCAGGGATGAATATAAATTTTTTAGATATGATATCCATCCCAAACTCATTCATCAAACAAAAGAATAACGCAATTCTACCACTACAAAATCACAAAATCAAAAAGAGAGTCAAAAGAGAACTTTTTATTTCTTCCCCTTCCCCAACTACCCCCTACTTACTATCGGCTTCCCAATTCCTACTTCTCACTTCACCCCCTCGCTTCCTCCTTTCCCTGTCCCCTCCCTCGGAGTTTTTTTTTCTTCACCCACACTACATCCATCCATCTCATAAAAGATTTTAATTTATTTTTATACCTCTTCCCCATCCCTCATCATATCATTCATTCCCAACGCCAACCAAAGACTAGTAATTATAGAGAGCGAGAAAAGAAAAATGTTTCAAAAAATACAAGTAAAGAATTCGAGATACTATTTCTCATCTCATCTCAATTCATCCTATCCCTCAAAAAGATATCCCAGTATCATGCCATTATCTGCTGCCACAATTTCCCTCTTTGCCCTTACCACCCGATCCACGCATTAGGCAGGTAATGCTCTTAATGTTTTCTCTTTTTCTTGGGTGCTTCTTCTTCATCCTCCAATCCGCTTTCCATATCCTTTCTCTTGGCCTTCTTCTCCAATTCATCCCAATCCTCTCCCTCACTCTGTTCATCACTATCCTCTTCTCCTTCATCCTCACTTGCATTACTATCAAAATCACTATCTTCATCCGAACTTTCTTCCGTAGCCGCCATTTCATCATCACTTATTTCAAAAGCAGATTCCTCGTCTTCTTCATCACCACCTTCATCATCTGACTCCGTTGCCAAGAAACCCCATCCACCATCCTCAAAGAATCCATGAGGATCGGCTGTAACAGTCTTCATAATCGTTGGCCAATTCAAATTGAGTGGACCTTCGGAAAATGGAATATTGACGGAATCTAACCATTCCTTGACATTTTCGAGTGATTCAACAGGAATGGTATTGATATGGTAAGGAGCACGGTGGAAGTCCTTGAAGACAAAGACCATATCAAAGTTCTTGAGTCCGAATTGAACACGCTCAAGATGAGCAATTTCGATATCCTCAAGAGTGATGACCATAAAAGGAGGTTCAGTAAGTTGAACTAAACAATCTGTGGAAGGTTGACAGAAAACGCTGGACCTATTTGGTACACCACCGAACCCAAGTTCACGGAAAGGTACGTCAACATCAACGTTCTCATTCTTACCAGCGTCAGCAATCTTCTCAGCAAATGCTTTGAATTGCCGATCGAGATCAGCACGACGTCTTCGTTCTTCCTGCTCTGCTTCGAATTCTTCCTCATCGCCATATCTATACTTTCGCTTTCTGTTTCCAGTTTCATCAAATTGAATATCAGTAGCTTCGCGATAGAACTGAACATCCTTGGTCTTCTTTTTGCCAATCAAAATTGGATCCTTTAGATGCACATGAATGATGACGATCAATTCATGGTCACAAGGCTGGAAGAAAAGATGCTTGACGTTACTGAAAAGGATATCGACTCGGTGTTGAAGATTTAGAGGGGATTGGTATCGAAGACCGTTCTGATGAATTTCAACCTTTCCGGGTACACGTTTACCATCCATAGCTGGACGAATGAAAACGTTGTCCATAACAATTGGACGACGATCTGATTATGTTAGTGACTATAGAGAAAAATAGAGAATGGCTACAAGTTGCGAACTTACTTCGAATTTCCACCAACTTGTCCTGCTCAACAACATCCTCCATATCCTTCTTCTCTTGTTCACGCTTAACAGCGTCTTTTTTCATGTTACCAATTTGATTGGCAATGTCTTGAAATCTATCTCCATCATGAGATCTGAATGTCAAACTTCTAACAAAGTGTGCTGAAACATCTTCGAATGGTTGATCGTCTTTTCTACCAACACCTTGACCAGGAGATAAGAAATTTATTCGAAGGTATGAGAATTCACCCTCGTCACTCTTACTGGCGTTCTTGATAGTTTGGATGTGGAAAGGGACTGGACGGCCCATAATGGGTAAAACAACAGTTGAGTTTTTTGCGTCCATGACAATAGCGAGATCTCTGATCTTTGGAGGGAATTGATTCTCACGCTTGTAAGATTCAAATCGCTTAAACTTCTTCACAGCAACACCATTTTGATCACCAGTAGCTTCAGCGAACCTTGCAAGACCTTCGGCTTGTTTTCTTTTTGCGAGCTCTTTTTGATGCTCACGCCTCCTGGCTTCGGCACCTTCGTCAACCTGAGTTGATCGTTCACCCCGGAGTTTTGTCTTGGTGATATTTTTAGCTGCAACAGCCCCAACACTCGAATCCTTCTTTGCCTTAGTAGCTTTTGGTTCTGGTGCAGGCTCATCTTCTTCGTCCTTGAAAAAGAATGAGGTCGCATCAAGTTCCGAGGGGGCATCGCCTGTGAAAATAACAGGTTCTGCTTGAGTGACACGAACAGTATCCGATAATACCAAAGAGTAAATTTTGCTCTTCTTATCTTGAGGGTCTTTGTTCTCGATATCATTGAATCCTGTAGTGACACAAAGAGTCATTCCGTCTTTTAAGCTGCGAGTGCTCTTGGCATTCAGGAGTAAAGTAGGGTCCCTTGTTTCGATACCGATTCCAGCTCCAACATTCTTCAAGAAATGCTTCTCCAACTCAGGTTTTTTGGTTCTAATGAGGGTTAAAGCTTTGGCGTAAATATCCTTGACATGAGCACCATCACGAATCTCCTTCATAACAAGGTTGTGAACCTGCAATAAGAATTTGTAGTTGCTCTCTTGGGATTTGTTTGGATCGACGAGATAAGTTCGGCCGATTAAGGAGCAGTAGGTCTTGTATCGAAGACCCATAGAACAAATGATGACACCAGCATGCAATAACTCATCATCGACTTGAGCACTCATCTTCAAATCGTATTTTCCACCACTTTGTATGATAGGTCCATGGGTCCAGTCCAATTGTGATGAATCGAAGTCATTTGGCATCCTCTGTTTATTAGGAAGCTCCACGGAAGTCCAAAACTTGGCATCGTCCAATTTGCCATCCACTTTGTTGGCCAGGGCACTATGTTTGACTTTTTTCTCTTCATCTAAAATGCCTGACATTTCCTCGACGAAATATGGGTTCATGAGTGCAGTACATGCTTTTGAGGAATTTCGCATAGCGCGCTGCAGAATGTATTAGCATCAGCCAGTTCTTCCACCTCGTATTTAGTGTCTTACCAATTCATTCTCGTCTTTTACTGCCAGAGCTGCAGCAGATAAAGCTGGCGCAATATCTACTTCTTCCACGTCCTTGATTTCGGTATAGATTTTCTTCCACTCATCGATAAAAGGGCCACTTGATGTATCTTTTGGTAGAATTCCGACTTTCTTCTACAAACAAAAATTTGTTAGACTGTTGTTTTTGCGCATAGTAATATTGTTCATGGCTCACCCCTGATGATTTAATGACATCTGCGATCTTTGTGAAAAGCTTCTCGTTGGCTGCTGCATCTTTGCCTCTAACCAAGACCTCGAGAGGAATCTTTCCACCTTTCAAAGGTTCCAAATGTCTCGCTATTCCAATGTTAGCTTCCAATTTGTGGGCGCATATAGAATGAAGATTCACGCACCTTTCTTTGCCGTTGTCACAATGTATAAAGTATCGACTGTGAAAAGGAAGAGCGTTGCAGGAAACTCATAGCCTAATAACCAAAACTATTTCTTCATCAGCATTCGACCTTCCCTCCATTGTACTTTCTCGTGAAACGTTTCGCAGGTGTTTAAACTCACATGAATCGCATTATTTTTCTGAAAGCTTGCCACATCCTCCGTCTTCCCCATTAACACCAGGATACTATTTGCGCCATTGAAAACCGCGTCGCCGCCTCTCTTATCAGCTTTCCATGATGATATAAAGTGTGATAATCGTTCCTGAAACAAATTCTTGTCAATTCTGATATCCACCATGATGATTTTGAATATTTGTTGATGGTATAGAATTGAAGTGGAGTTTGTTGAAGAAAGAGAGAGAAGATATCAAAGAGGAGGACGCGATAGTCGAAAACTCGCGTTGATTGAAATTGAGAAATTGCGTATGTGGTCTTTAAGGGTTGATAGAATTGTTGTCTAAGTGAGCTTCGATAGTTACATCGATAAGGGATTGTTGACGAAATCTAACACCGAACTCCTTTTCAGCCTCATTAACCTTTACCATACATAAGGCTGCATGAAAGGCTAGCAGCCGTACATCGTATAGCTATGATAGATTTGCATGCTTTACTGACTGTTGTCATATTCTGATAATTGCATCTTGTATTCGTTTATGAAGTCAAGTCTTCCAACCTTTCTATCGATAATTCAGGTCTTCTAAAGTCACATGTGGGTTTTAGCTTCGCTAGCAATATAAAATAAGATATACGTATGTTATCTCCCTATTTATTAATGATTCAACCAAGCTTCATGAAATCAATTTTGGGTATATTATTCGAGTACAATTGGGCATTAAAAGTTATATCAATAACCTATGTACAAGAGAAGTTTAATACTACGCCTACTATACGAGCTACCCATGTTCTTATTTTAATATCTACTGCTAGCATGGGCACTTCCAATCATCCATCTAGATTAGATGACTGGGACCGAAGTCATTCGGTATTGTTATATATGGTATATAACCATTCAAAAGATACCCTTTGATTAAATTAGCAAAGAACTAGAGTCGATCAGATTGTTGGGAATAAGGTGGAACTTACTGGAATGAACAGATATGGAACCAATCTTTCGTACTCCTCCCAAGCCTCTCCATATCTCTCCCGGCATTTTTGAATATCTCTATATGCACGATGAGAGATCATACCGGCAAAGAAGACACAATAAAACCAAGGAAATGGACTCTTGAAGCCAGTAATAAGTCCCCAGCAGAAAGCGAAGAAGAAATCGCAAGTGTAATGGATTTTGCGAGCCTTTCCGTACCAGCCATCAGCCAAAATTGAGTCACCGGTTTTGGTTTTGATGACACGTGGGTTCATGACCTCCTTCCATGGCAATTGAGGGAATGCTTTACGATCTGTGACGGTTCCACGTTCACGAGATCTAAATCTGTTCTTTTGGCTGTTGGTGGTATCCCAGACCCAGTATACGAATAGGTACGATGTGTACAAGAAGAAAAGGAAGTACTTGTTCCATGAGTATTCGGATGGTGGGTGGTTGGCCAAATAAATGGTGCAGTGGCAGTAACTGAGAGGAACTCCCGCGAGATTCCAGAAAATCAACATGAATCCCCATTTCTCGTAGTACATATCCCTAAAAGAGTTAGTAAGCTGCATTGAGGTGTGTATAGAGATCTACATACCAGGTTGTTATGATCAATTCTTCTCCTTTAGCGCATGCATTTGCATACAAAAAGTGAGCCATGATCAAGAATCCGACTTCACCTGATACATAACCATATTGTTCATATTGCCTTGCAGCAGCGGCACAGGAAAGACCCAAGAGAATGAACCAAGGTAGACGAACTTCGAAGAACATTTTGAAATCCAAGATACCGAACATTCTTGGATTCAACTCGGCTCCCATGAAGAAGTCATAAATTGGATAGCCTGTCATTCGGTGTTGAGCTCCACGTGCCAAAGCCGACAAATAAGCAACAATTGAGACCAAAAATCCGGAGCAAATGGCTACCGACATTATTGGTCCAAACTCATCTAAGAGAGTATAAATTTTGAAAATGTCTAAGTAGTGCAAAACAGCCCCGGTGATGATGGTGAAATAGAAAGACCAAATTCCAGAGCAATAGTATGGCAATTGCTTACCTCCCTCATGAGGAAGCGGTTTACCATAACCCCAAACTCCTGGCATAAGGCAATACAAGATAGCCTCAAATACGAAGAAAACCCAGTAGATTTTCCAGGCACGAAGACTTGGGTATGCCCCTGTGTAGACGAGATCACCCAGATGTTTCACAAAATCGAGGAATTCTTGACCTGGTTCCGGTGTGGGGAATTTCCCATCATAGTATGTTGCTCCAATCCACATATACCACATGAGACAAGGGAAGCCAATCATCATAGCACTAACGCCGAAAGAACCACCAAAATCGAAGTGGCCAGATGTATCAATCTTTGGATCATTTGTAACCTTTGTTGAATTCCCATTGACTGCCTTCTCCTCGGTTTCGCTCTTGACATTTGCGCTTCCACTCTTCAACGATTCGATCGTATTAGAGTCATTCAATGCGGAAGTAAAGCCATTGATTGCTGCGCCATTACTGACATGATCGTTGGTTGTTGCTGTCTCGACCATATTGACTTTTCGACTCGAAGATCTCATCCTGGATGGCGGATTATCTGTTGCGGAGGAAGAATCGTCTGCGTCTTCTGGGAATTGTGACTTTCTCTGGCGACGGATTCGTGGAGTCTCGACGAAACCAGCACGTTCCGTTTTTCTATATAAATTGTTAGATTTCTCTCTCTAATGAAAATAGAAGAGAAAAGATAACAGTGAGTACTTACTTTGGCGTCTGCCGCAAAGAATATCTTTCGCGTCCTTCAGACATTGTGTAATTTCGGAACGGAACGATAGTTGGGACGAGTGTAAACCAATAATTTACCACATATAATTTCAAATGAAGCGCTTGTAAGGAAAGTGCTATAATAGAAGCTCAAAGATCATGATTTCACACGCGTACAAGAAAAAGTGTCTACAAAATTATGAGAATCAAATCAGTCTCCATTTTACATTGGGAATTATTTAAAATTAATATTTGTTTACTAGTTCCCGTTTCCTATTTCAGTCGAGCCATCGGAAGCCATACATTGGGTCGGATTGATCTTCATTTATACCCTGTGACTCCTTAAAATAAAGCCTTCGAGAATCGAGGAACCCTAGTAAAAGATGGGGATCTTAATTGACAAATTAAGTTTTACATGAGTTTAATAAAGGGGCAAGGATAACAATGTGCGTATGGGTGTATCTACTACCTATTAACCTTAAGTTACGAATACGATATCGATAATAGTGTTTAGTCAGGTGGTATTGATTAGACGTATTAAATGTATAATTATGTAGGTATTAGATGTATTGGGTGTATTAGGTGTTGGCTAGGTAGTGACAACAAATAGTTGCGGGGCTATTTGCCTCAACCAACTCATCGATTCAAACATAAAAGGAATAGTCGAAACATTGTATCACCAACTGGACGTATGATGCTTTGTTAATCTTTATACCTAGGTAGGCAGCTCAACATAATCGGAGTTGCGTTTCACTCTATGCATCCCAACTGAGTCCAGCACAAAATATTTTCTAACATTATGTGACTCCTTATTCATCGCTAATTTTTGATTGCTATGGTCGGTTGCGAATAACCATTAGATATTATACATAGAACTTCCTCGTAACATATACTGTATTTTGCGCGCCAATTCCCTCCCTAAACATGCGCCAACCGCTCATGCCATAGAAATGATGCCAAAATTCGGAAGTTATCCGAATAAGTAATGTACAAGAAAGTTGCAATGCATCTTTTGTTAACCCTAATATAAGACTAGGTCAACCGCCCATCCAAAATTTCGTTGCTGAATAGCGAAACATGGATACCTAACTTTTGAAAGGGTCCGCACCTTCAGCACGAATCATCTCTCTTCTCGTCATTTCATCTCATTTTTTCGTAATATTCATCATTTTGAGAATCAATCATGACATCCCATTCAACGGCCTGTCCGGCCTCCTCCATCGATCATCGCCGTCCTCTTCATCCTCCTATCCACCGTGCCCAGCCCTATCATCACACCAATAAGACCCTCATACTTTCTGATAGAACAAAAGATAAGCGACCTTGTTATCCATGAGTGAGGATTTACCAGCCCCGTATCCAGTGGCAGGTTTGGACTTTGGTGTGGAAGCGCCATTTAATACGCTTGACCATTTCTTTCCAGACCCACTGGCTTGTTTCCATCCATCCTCTTCAGTTTCTCCATTTTCTTCTCCAATTGAAGCAAAAATGTTTCCTGACGATGAACTATCCTTCTTGTGAGCCTCCAAAGCAGCGGCCAAAACTTTTGGATCTTCTTCGCTTCCTCCTTCAGCTACATCTTCGCTCCTTACACGCTTGATGACGGTGTCGTCAAGTCTGATCCACTCCTTCCCATCTTGTCTTCTAACGTCTACAGTATAGTGTCCACCGCTGGCATTCTTACCGTGGTGATAGACAACGCCAATTAGACGATACTTTGGATAGCCATCATGAGCAAAAAGACTACGCTTAGTTCTTGGGAAGACTTCCTTTGGTAATTCGAGTTCCAAAGGATATCCAACCTTCTTCCAAATCTTTTGTGTACCGCCAGTGTTGTCGTATTGGAAACGCTTCAAGTGCAAGATGAGTACAGGGGGTACTGTCTCAATGAATACTTGCTTTGTCGCGGTTACGTTGGGACCCTTTGGAGACTTGAAATCGCCATGAAGGACCTCTGAATGTGTTAGGCCTTTCAAGGCATCAACGATGTTATGGATATCCGGGGAACCAATATCCAGCTGTAGTGGCTGATATGGCTCAAGAGTAATGGAGTCTTTCAAGCCTGGTACACGCAATTCGGATCTCAAGCTACCGCCAAAGATTTTAGTGACTGGAGAACCAGTAAGTATAGTTCCAGAAGATCTGGTAATAGCAGCTTTTTGTTTAGGTCCAACTTGTTGCCATACGTCATCAACAGATCCGCGTCGACTCGCAGTATCGCTGACAGGAGACGAAGGTACGTTCATGGGTGTGGTGACAGCCGAATTTTTGCTCGAGTCACTTGACTTCATGACATGTACACATTCATCATGAAGCCCTTCAAGTAAAAAGCCAAGGAATTCTTCCGCGTCTTGTTGATGTCCTCTCTATGGCATATATTAGTAAATACAAACTCAAAGGATACACTCAAACTAACCTGCATTGTGACAAATCTCGGTAAACGTCGCATAACATCGTAGACAAAATCTGGCGTGAAAGAATCTCCATATTGCTCAAGTTCTCCGTCCTTGAGTCTCATTTTGAGTTGCTCAGTTGATTTTGCAGAATCAATAACTGAAAACTCCCGCATAAACATAATCCTTGTAGGTCGTTAGTGACAATCACACAAAATCCATTGTTGGTACTTACATGGCATCAATTAAAGGTGTTTGACTCTTGAAGCTATGCGCTGCTTTCTTGCTAACTTGGTCAAGAAAGTCATAGAAAGGGGTACAGAAAACGAGAACTTGTAAAACCGAGTTCATATAACACATGTTACCAGTGTTCACTAGACCTCGAGGCTCAAGAAATGATATTTTGGAGTCCTTGGCTTCGGCCTTGAATGAACGTAATGCTTCAGCTAGTGATTCAGAATTATTTTTGCCGAATTCGGAGGATCCATTCTGTCCACCATTGACAGTGGTAGGAGCTGTAGGAGCGCCAGATGAACCAAAAAGACCAGTCCAAGCTCTTGGTGTAGCCCATGCTTTGGCGGGGGGAGGTGTTGCCTTGACTTCTTCAGTAGTAGGGCCATTGGCTTCATTCTCATTTGTCACTTCGGACTTAGTCAGTTCTGCCTCAGCTGCAACTTCGCCATTGGTATTTTGAGAATTCGTCGATGGCGTACTTTTAGGTTGAGATTTTGGAATGGCACGTATGGCAGGGACGGCAGGGACAGCAGGGACAGTGGCTCGCTGGGATTTTGTAGCCACAGGAGTTACTTCTCCACCTGCAGGTAGAGACGAAGCTTTTGTAGAAGATGGAGTAGTTGGCACTGTAGATTCAGTGTCTTCTGATGGACCTTGGGTAGTAGTAGGTGTTTCAGGTGTAGGCTCTGAAGCTTCTTCAGTGCTCGGCTTTGGTTCTGACGATAATTCTGACGTCTCCACGCCCTTCTTCGACTCAGTATCAATCTCCTTGTCTAGACTTGGAAGCTCCACAGGATTCGTAGACAACTCTGGACTCTGCTTTCTTTTCCGACGCCGTCTGGTCGGCCAGGGTGCAGTAGTGTTGGGGGATATCCAAGGCAGCTAGTTGTGATGTCAGCAATTGAGTAATGCGTTTTTAAGAGTATAACATACAGGTGCCTGAAAAGGTATATAGTGTTTGGGAGCTGGAGGTGGAGACTGAGCAACAGGTTGTATTTGTGGAGTTGGGGGCGTGAGAGGTCCTGCAGAAAGGGTGTTGGACGATTGTGTTGAGAAGCTCGAGGGAGTTTGAGGTAGTGGAGGCGCAGGAGCTGGCTGGTAAGACGACGCAATTACTGGCGGGTGAGAGGCAGCAATAGCAGGAGATGGCTGAGGTCGAACGAAAGGTGGTGCTTGGGGTTGAAGCGGAGGTGGTGGTGGGTGAGTATAATGCGTCATCATTGGCGGAGGCGAACGACCATAATGTTGGTATGGGTTATACTGTTGAGTCAAGCCATTATTATAATATTGAGGAGGCAATGGTTGTGGATGGTAATAATTCGCGTTGTACGGGTGCATGTACCCATTGTACAGAGGTGCCGCCGGTGGATATGGTTGAGCTTGATGACTATAAGGTCTCCGTCTTCCCAGGTCTTGTTGCATACCTTGCCCTGCCGGCAGATGACGACCGTTCATCATGCCGGCTTGCTGAAGTTAGTTCTTTCCAAACCTACCTTGTCCAGGTTGGTTTGGATTGGCAGGAGCTGTCGCGCGAAACTGATATTGGCTCTTCGTTAGATGGGGAGAGCTCTTTTGAGTATGTTCTCCAAAGTGCTAGCGCATTAAATAGAAAAGATATCTCTATATTTAAAAAGCGCGCGATGGTAGTACCTTCAAAGATAAATCTGTATAAATAAAGCTATTGATATAACTATTATTTAAATATATGTTGTTGGCTTATCCTGTTGGATTTGGGGTAGGTAGATTTCCGAAGTCCTCCAAAATTATGGAGATCAAAAAAGAAGATGACTGAGCCAAAAAGGTGAAAGCCTTGCCAAGACTTTTTGCCCCCAAACAAACCATAGAGGAGTGTATGTAATCTTTACCTAGTACCTAGTATGCCGACTAGAACGATATAAGAAATGAATCATTAGATATTACACATAAGGTGGAAATGTACATGGTCTTTCTAACTAAACATGTACCTAGGTAATGCTTTGAAGTGATTTAAAATATATCTTCATAAATTTGATATCTTCTTCATGGTCTCAAACATACCCACCCACACCTAGCTATCTGAGTACCTAGGTACTGGCAGGTATGACGAACGATCTAATTGCGCCTTATGTCTCTAACGTTTCCCTATAAGATTACCGATAACATTGAGGGAACTTTCAAATCGCCCCTCATCCTCATTAAGTGATCTGGAGTGACTCTTCCTGCCCTCTATCAACAATGTCCTTGTGGCGCCTGAAATTTCCTCCAAAATCAACTACCTGGATCTTTTTACTTTTCATAGTAAAGTTCCTTTGTTTTATTAGTTTGCCCATCCTTACTATCTCATTCTTTTTGTTCAGTGGTTCTACTCTAGCTTTGTATTTCATACTTTTCGACCACAGCTTTACACACGCATATCAAGAGCAATTGTCTTATCCGAGGGACCGACGATTATCAAATCGGATCTGATCGAGAACATTGAAGAGTGCAACAACTCTATCAAGCAACCAGACATCACCATAGGACATATCAAGATACACCATTCGAAGCCATATCATATCATCTGATACTTCCCTCTTTACACATTCAATCAAATTCCCAGCTTGAGAAACCATTTGATTATCAAGCCTAGATTGAAACATTGAGAAGTCTCTATATCTAAAGACTTTGAACTATGAACCCCGTTCAGCAAAGCGCGTCATCGCCTGGTGGAAAATCTCTCAGTACCGCACATAATCCCACTCAACAACAACAGTGTCAAATTACATCTCCAAGTTTCGAGTCAAATACAAGGCGCTCTGGTAGTCAATCAAGTGGTGTATCTGCGGCTGCTAGAAACAGCCAAAGTCAACGAAAACAACATAGAAATTCCAAGAAACCTAGGCTCGCGGATGAGGATGCTATGGCGGAATCCGTAAGTCGTAAATTTCTTCACGTTCCCATTATTTGCATTCCTGTTCCAGTGATAGATTGCAAGCAATTGGCACAGTACAAAAAATCAGTTCATTGCAGATGATTAGGATATTTCATTTTCATAAGCAGATTACAGACAATCAGTGGTGCTAATACTGCTAGGCGGCTATGAGAAATGCCAATAGTCGAAGAGGACAAACATCAATTACACATCTTATGAGTTTCGCTCTTCCTCCTAGGCCACAGGATTATCGAAACACAATCGCAAGAGGAACAAGACGTGGAAATATATATGGAATTGGATCTGGTCATCATTCTAGTGATAAAGCTAGGTATATTCACGCAAATTATCGGTTTATAGTCAGGCCAAATGGAGATTACAAGCAGCAAGCTCTGTTCGCAGATCAGCCTTTAGACTGGAATGATGTTCTTCAAATTCTCGCATCTGCCGAATCACAAGACACATCATGTCCAATCTGTCTCTCGCATCCTGTAGCTCCTCGAATGGCAAAATGCGGACACATTTTTTGTCTACCATGTCTTATTCGCTACATGCACTCAACCGACGACACAAATCCTCTACCGGAGAAAAAGGCTCGATGGAAGGCATGTCCAATCTGTTGGGATACTATCTATAGCTCAGAAACGAGACCCGTCAGATGGTATATTGGACAAGAAGGGCTGGCCCCTCGTGAAGGAGAAGATGTTGTATTACGATTAGTTATGCGACAATCTGGAAGCACTTTGGCACTGCCAAAAGATGGTGCGGATGTACTCGACAAATCGGAAGATATTCCATGGTATTTCGCTGCCGAGGTTACGGATTATGCTCGAATCATGAAAGGAAGTGAGGAATATATGATAGAACAATTTGGATTGGAAATCGAGGCATTGAAACAACAAGAAAATGAGGATGAATTGATGTTTGGAGAAGAACCCGAGTGGACTCGGAAAGCGGTCAATTCTGTAAACGATGCGAAGGAGAAAGTAAAAGGTATTGGTGGACCACCACCTCCACCAAGTCAGCCAACAGAGAAGAAGCCCAAAAGGCAACCCATACAGTTCAATTCTGTCGATGAAAATTCTCCAGAGATGTATTATGTCCAGCAAACCTCAACGCTATCTCCATCAGCTGTTCCTTTCCAATTGGATTCGATAGTGACTCCACCACTACCTTCGTCCAATCCTGTTCCGATCTCAGATCCTTCACAATCCCATTTAGGGAGCATGCAACAAAACGACAGGCAATTACGTCCAAAGAATGCCCAAACAAACGAGAGACATTCAGATGCTCCATATTTATTTTATCAAGCTCTTCTTCATTATTATCTCGCTCCTCTCGATATCAGAATTCTCAAATCAGCTTTTGGAAATTTTGCATCATTTCCTTCCACATTACTTCCCCGCGTCGAACGCGTATCCACTCACGTGATGGATGATGAATTGAGAAAAAGAACCAAATATTTAGCACATTTGCCATTTGGCTGCGAAGTAGGATTTTTGGAGTGCAATTGGACTGATGTTGTTCAACCGGAAATCTTGAATCAGTTCAAAGAGGATATCGAGCGACGAAGAAAACGTAATAGGGACAAGGAGGTTCGAGAGGAGAAAGATAGACAGCGTGCTGAAAAAGCAGAGGATAATGCACGTTGGGCCACGGCTAGACAGAAGCAACCCGAAATATCCCCGGCAAACTATTCCGACATTGATTACACCCAGCTCGCATCAGCATCCATTGACCCGATCGATGCATCTCCTCCTTGGACTTCACGTCAGGGCTCTTCTTTCGGAGCATTGGCTTCACCATCTACGAGCCCTCCTGCACCAAGAACTGTTTGGGGAACGACACTGGTAACACCATCTTCGCCTGATCTTCATCCTCAGTACAATAGTAATGCGGATGATGGTTGGCTACCGGGTTGGGAACAAGAGCTTCAAGCAGAGAATGATGCATTGATTGCTCAAATTCAGGCGGCATCCTTGAACGGAGAAAGTAGTTCAAGTGCTACACCTCCACCAGCACCTCAAGGGAAGAAGAAAAAGGGTAAGAAAATTACATTAATGAGTACAACAGCTAGAAGAGCTGCATGATTGTTCGCGAAGATTGGAAGTATGTATTTTTTCGAAGAATTTGGCGTTCATAGTGATATCACTACAGAGACACGATGCAATATATTCATTTTCAATGTTCAACAATATGCAGAATAATGCAGGGTTTCCCATAGTCTGGATTATATTCTGACAATGAAAATCATTTTCTTCCTGAATTTCAATCGCCCGGTATATTAAGACCATTCAAACATCGGAGATGTTCAAAGCAGTCAAATCATTGCAACATTCAACCATCTGAATTATCCAAATGAATTCACTTAATACATTGGATTATTTTCAAGGACCTTCCTTCAAAGCTCACATCTAGTCTGCTAATCTCGATTATTGGACACCCACACAACATGATGTTATACAAGTCTGGTCTCATTCTTCATATTTCGCACGGATGAAAAGGATTCTAGAAGTAAGTTCAATTTCTATCAAGTGTTATGAGTGGCGTTTTGGAGGGTGTAACGGCTTCCTGGCTTGATGTCAAATGCCATGGTAACACAGTGATCTGCACTTCTTCCGGTATATTTCAACCGTCACAAGTAACACCCTCATCTTTTATTCTTCTAGCTGCTTCCGTCAACGAACCATACGAGCTGAAATATTTTTGTTGGAATCTTTACTTCCAAGCTAAAGAGGGGCCAAGATATCCCACTTAGATGTCTGTGTCGCTTAACAATCATTCCACGTCTTCATAAAAACTCAACAACACGATATCTTTCTGAATTTCTCATGTTCAATATTGACTTCGGCGGTTTTATATGACCGAGTGGTCTGCCATACATTACATATCAATTGATTCAACAATTCCATATGTGATGCAATGCACGGCCCGTACCGCGATAGGAAAACTTCCTGCAGCTAAAGTCTCGGCGCAGATCATTGTATCAATCAACAAGTTGAATAGTCCTATCAACTATTTTTTATCACCATCTACTATTATGTCAACAAAGATATACGATATGTTTGAGCAACATGGGAAAGTCCAATCCTCTTATCACTCATTGGAATTTTTATCATCCTACTCCGCTATCTATTTATCTATCTATCTTCACGAATTGTTCTCGCGAGCAACGTTACGACAGTATTCCTAATGCTCTCGATTCTCAAGAATTTCTTCGTAGATACCGGGACGTTCCGGATTGTTTCTATTTATATGTTTATTTGTATTTCTTCAATGCTTACAGAACGGGGACCCTGGAGCTTGTAAATCCGAACGTTTCGCGGGACGTTTTACGATGTAACCTCAAAGTCGGTCGGTGTTGAAAGTCCGGTAAGATAGATTCGCTTAAGTCAGTCATCATCAGCCACGTTTACACCCCTCACATCTTCACATTATTACCATGCATTCATTATTATCATTATTGTAGATAGGCTATGCTCTAGAACAATATAGTCGGACACCCATCTTATTCTAGGATTTGCAGAACATTTATTGAGTATGATTGAGATGCACTTACGTTTCATTTTCAGTTCCTAGTATTATACACATGCAGGTCCATCAATATCATCCGAATAACCTATCGGATAGTGTTCGATGCCGAGATAATCAAATGTGGAAACACTGTTCCATGCTGTCAAATACCCTACTCAATACGAGATATATTGCTAGGGATCAATGAGACACAGCTACGCAAAACCGAGTCCATGGGCTGAAAATAATCTTCAGCATGGTATGTTGATTTGCAGAATTACTTTACTTGATTACCAGTGCGAACAAACCCCGCGGAATTGATTCGCTATTGTTTATCGAAATCCATGGATAATTGCGGATTGGAAACTTCCACGTCGCATTCAGAATGCAAGCTGGAATTTGAGGTCAACATATGTATGGCTTCGATCTAATATACCTACGTCATCCTACTCTTCTCCCCTCTCAATTACACATGTTCAAATGTCAAAAAAGAACTTAATCATGTAATTGATTCTGTCATTGCTAGTGCAAGTTAACCACAATTTCGGAACCCGCCTCTTGACGCCCTCTGGTCTTGATATCGTTGAGGAAATATTTGAATGATACGAGGCTCTCGTGCTTCACAGCGTGAGTTCCAATCGGCCCGTGCTTTCATCTGTCAGGCTATCGTATAGAGTGGGAAGACACGAACTGCATATTCATGCATCTTACTGTGTTGCGTGGAGGAGGCGCCTAGAATGTATGTAAAGAACAAGGCTAGGTCCTTGTATAATCATGTTATGTCGTATTACTCACAAAGAGTGGGACGGAAGTTCATGCTCGATTCAACGTTGCTTGATATTTTGGTTTGGTAATGGTGCTGAGGGGTGAAGGGGAGATGGGGTGAAGGGGAGATGAGGTGAGATAAGATGTGAGAGCTATATATATTGGTGTTGGCTCTATGCTTTGAGCTTTCGATTATCCTCATCATACAATTACATCTTATATCCGACTGCAGTTTTATTCGATCGCCACTACAACTGCCACACAGAACAATTCGGACTCAAACTCAAACATCAATATCACTATCATCCAAACAACCAACTCAAACTACATCGTTGTCTAAACTCAATCAAAATGCTCTTCACAGTTCGTCTCCATCCTCCCCCCCCCCCCCCCCATTTCAATACATTCATACTAACAAGCTTCAGACCATTCTCCCCCTCGCTCTCCTCACCGCCGTCCTCGCTTCCCCGGTACCCGTCCCTGCCTCTATCTCCCCAATCTCCACCTGCTCTACCCTCACCACCAAACTCGATTACTACCAAGGCTACCAATCCCCATCCCAATGCGGCATCAATGTTTCCTCAGGCAACATTACCGCTGGTGTTTGCGTCAATATCGTAACTCAAGGCATCATGCTTTTTCCGGCTGATACGGATTGCACCTATAGTATCTGGAAAGGAGTCACCGATTGTAGTGGTGGTGTTACTCAGACTTTTGATTTGGGAGTCGCGCAGCAGGGTGTGCAGAGTGTGGGAACTTGTGTTGGAACGGGGGTTATGGATGGGGGGAGATTTTATCATGCTAGTGGATTTTTGAGTTGTGGATGCAACTAGGCACCTCTATCTGGATATGCATAGGATTTTGAAGGCTGGGTCATAACGATGGAAGACAAGATGTGCTTTATGAATCATGAACGAAGGACTAATTTCGGATGCATGAAATGATGGGAGTTATTAATGTTGGTTATGATTGATGGGCGGATTTACGATATCTCCTTACGCTTGCCTGGGATGGATGGATTGAGGGAATTACAACTATAGACAAAAGTGAATGCTATGAATGGAAGTCCTTTGCTTGCTTTCAGCATACACAATTATTCCGTGGACCAAATTGCCGTTATCATTTATCTTTGTATGTAAATCTTTTGGGGTCAAATTAAGTTGAATTTGCACACCGTCGCGCATCTTTTTCTCGTGATTTTCATGAATTCTCTTGAGTCTTCTTCCTGTGGTGTTCTACTAAATAGAAAATCGATCACAATTAGTCTGCCTCCACAGCAATGGCTCCAGGAGAGCCAGCGGAGCGTCATGGCGCCTGAAGTTAGGAATAGCTTGATTTACTCTATTCTCTATGGAAATGTGGCAGACTGAATAGTCATTCTTGTTCCTTTTGAACGTTCCAACTCGTGGATTTGTGTGAGATGATCTTATTTCGTCGGCCGTGTCGAGTTTTAAGTAAACACATGACTCGTGAATAACATACATGTCTTGTGCGCTACTTCATCCAATTTCCTCTAGCAAATAAATTAGGGAAGTTTTTATTTCATCCATTGCCGACGCGCATGTGTAAGGGCTAGGTAAGAATCCAGCTTAGGGTCACGAGGGAATATAAACGCTACTCCACATTTCAACAACACATGTACCCCCACATCCCACTCTCTCACTCTAGTGTTCTCCCGTTAATGACTACCGCTCGCCCAATTTTTGGCAACGTCTCAGTACCTATCTAGAGATAACTAGCCGATCTAGCCAATCTCTAACAAGCTCGCGCGTAACCTTCCTCAATTGATTGACGGATAATCAAACATTTAGCTAATCGACGCATAATGATGCAAGCAACCAAGAATCTTTACAACTTACTATCGGAAAAAGGCGGGGTTGGAAATCTGGGGTCTTTAAATTCTCCCCCAGTCGGGAGTTCAGTATACCCCGCGGGGACGCTCCATATGCTAGCTTCGTATCTTTATCACCCCGAAGTATTCCACATAATACATGGGGAATTACTCAATTTATATGATTTTCAATACTAATTGCCGACTACATTGCCTTTGTTTAACCGCTCGCTCATTGTCAAGTCTCGACGCCAATGAGGTGGAGTCGAGGATTGATTTATCGCGCGTCTTTTGAGTTCTACTTAATCGTTGATACCACTACATAATTTGTCTCGAAAAGTCACATAAAGAGGGCCTTTTCACTTTTTACCATTTTCCTCCTCCTTCTCCTGGAAATTAAGATAGGGAGATAATAGAACCATGGACCAAAACAAACAAGGAGAGGGAGAAGTAACTCATCTCGAGGGTCCTCCAATTCAACAAGGGAATCATCAATTCGACACCCTTTCTCCGCAATCTTCATTACCAGCATGGAAGCCATCGCAGAGGAAACAGCCAGAGGGCGATACAGCTCTTGCTTTATTCCAAGATACGGAACAATTGCATCAAGCGATTGATCCTGTCGAAGAGAGGAAGTTGATTAAGAAAATCGATATGGTCATTTTACCTTGTTTAGCTGTTTGCTATATGTTCTATTATGTATGTTATTGTTTCCACCCTCAAACTTTGCTTTTCTACTTTTTTTTCAACAACAATAATAATCGCTAACACGAATTAGATCGATAAAACCACCCTTTCATACGCCGCCATCTTTGGAATAAAAGATGATCTTCATCTCGAAGGGACAAAATACTCCTGGCTTTCAAGTATCTTCTATTTTGGCTGGCTCGCCTGGGCTTTTCCCACCAATTATCTGATGCAGAAGTTTCCGGTCGCAAAATACCTCGCTTTTAATATCTTCATGTGGGGTGCTCTTCTCATGTGTCAAGGTAAGAGTCCCTTTTTCCTCTTACATTTGAGGCTGGAGCTCACTCCCTCGGGATTCATATCACTAACCTTCAACAGCCGCCGCACGCAACTTCACCGAACTCGCCGTTCTCCGCGCCCTTTCCGGTGCCGCAGAAGGCTGTAGTGATTCCTCCTTCATGATCATTACATCCATGTGGTACACGCGACGCGAGCAACCCATCCGAATCGGCCTCTGGTATTCCGCCAACGGTGTGGGAATTGCACTCGGAGGGCTCATCGGATACGGGATCGGAAATATCCGCGGGTCTTTAGCGTCGTGGAAATATGAGTTTTTGATCGTCGGAGCCTGTTGTTGTATTTGGGGAATTGTCTTGTGGTTCTTCTTACCTGACAGTCCTGTTACGGCAAGGGTGTTGAGTATTGATGAGAAGCGGATGGCGGTGGAGAGATTGAGGGAAAATCAAACGGGAGTGGAAAATAAAACCTTCAAATGGAAACAGGTAAAAGAATGGGCGGGAGATTATAAAACTTACTTGTTCTTTTTGATTGGGCTTGTGGCGAATATTCCGAATGGAGGAATTAGCAATTTCGGTACCTTGATCATCAAAGGGTTTGGATATTCAACTTGTAAGTTTCCCCTTCTTCTTTTTTTGTTCGTTTTCCTTGCGATTGTTGTCAAAAACCATAAATGAATATATGAATCATAACTAACAAACAAAAGTGATAACAACCATCATGCAAATCCCCTACGGTGTCCTCATTGCCCTCAGTATCCTCCTCTGCGTCTTCCTCAACGATCGCTTACCTCCCAATAATCGCTGTATCATGATCCTCATCTTTCTCCTCCCCAACATCACTGGCGCATTCGGACTTCAATTTCTGCCTCAGACTCACCAGGTTCCTCGTCTCATAATGTATTACCTAACCGGACCCTACAATGCCTCTTTCGTATTGTTACTCTCCGTACTGTCAGCTAATACCGCGGGACATACAAAGAAAATCCTTACGAACGCGACGCTTTTTGTAGGTCTTTGTGTAGGGAATATCTCCGGTCCATTCTTTTATAAGAGTTCTCAGGCTCCGAAATATCAATTGGGAATATGGAGTATGATTGTGGCGCATTTGGCGGAAGCAGTGTTGATTATAATTTTGAGATTTTTGTTGAAGAGGGAAAATGAGAAGAGGGATTTGCAGCAAGGAATTGATGTGGCGAGTGGGGTGAGAGAGGGGCGGGGAGATGAATTTGCGGATGAGGATGAGGAGGAAAGGAGAAGGAGGGATTTGGATGATACTGCTTTTG
This sequence comes from Botryotinia convoluta, assembly GCA_004786275.1. NCBI lineage: Eukaryota > Fungi > Ascomycota > Leotiomycetes > Helotiales > Sclerotiniaceae > Botryotinia > Botryotinia convoluta. The sequence goes on along the minus strand of PQXN01000191.1, from coordinate 27,681 downwards.
CAGACTTGACGGATAGGGAGAATGAGAATTTTAGGTATATCTTTTAATGGATAGATAATGATGGAGTGGATTTGAGGATGGGTAAAGGGGACTGGTGACGGGTTCCAGAATATCCATGGATTGGATAAATATGTACACATGAGCATCAAGATATTATAGAAATGGTAAATTTACAATATCTAGAATAAGATATCGTAAATCAATAAATCAATTCTCATATTCTTGAAATTCCAGACTAGGGTTCTCAAAATGATCATTCTGTATTGTCTTAAGTCTACCCGCTTTACAATTTTGGCATGAGCTTGTAACGAGGAAGAAACAATAAATCATCTTTAGGATTCAAGATCAAAAAGAAATTTGACAGCGCACAAAAAAGAAGTATGAGATTGAACTACAATACACATAGGCACCCGGCAATAAAATTCAAAAATCAAAGAGCATACCTTATTCATAACTCCCACATCCCTCATCCGCCCCTCCCCATTTTTCTCCCCCTTCCTCCCCGGATGCTCAAATATCAACCCAACATAAAAACCCAAACGATCCTCAAAGACCACCGGAAACTTGTAAGTCCCCTCTTTCTCCTTCTTAAGTCATCCCACCCCCCAAAAGCAAAAAAAGAAAGATTTCCCATTATCCAGTCATGCAGTCGATGGAAAGTCAGGTGTTCACCTGGATTCTTGTTGCACGTCTCACCTTCAGGTATTCCGGTGATATTGAATTAATGTTTGCTTAGAATGATGCTTCCTGAATATACTTCTGCAAAATCTTCTTCTGAGGTGAATGAATGTACAGGCAATCCCTTCCAGAAGATTCGAGGAGGTCGTTGGTTGCATATCTTGCCTCCTCTAAATTCCCAGTCGATTTGTGGTATTTCGTAAATCTATCTTATGAATCCTCCGTTAATGGGAGCAGGTAGATATATACATACTCATACAGGGCATCACGTTACCACCACGAAGAGATTTTTGTTGCATGCCTCACCTCCGAAATTTCCGGAGAAGGGCCAGAATAAAACTGAAAAGGGGTATGTGTTTCTTGCGTTTGTCTTACCCGAGTACTCCTTCCAAGGAGTTTAAATACTAGGCGTACCCAATCGTATCCAGCGCTTCTCATCACCACAACCAAAGGAATATTTGTTGCACATCTCATCCGAAGAATCCGGTTTATGAATGAAAGTCAATAGCATAATGATGCTGTTTCTTGTCACAACTGCTTCTCTTTTACATCTTATTTCCGAACTTCCCGAAAAGAATCTTAGTATATGGGAAGGGTAAACACCGAGCAGCAACTAGAAGACTTGATAGATATTTTGTTGCATGTCGCATCCCCGAGCCTTCCGGTTGCAGTTACTTTGAAGACTGTTTAATCCTTCAAAATCATTTGTTGCATATCGCATTCCGGATTTCCCGGGCATAATAGAACATATTAGAAAAGTATATATGGTGAAGATTTGTTGTACATCCCATCTTCCGAGAGTTCCGGTAGTTTGAGGATGTTACCGCTAGGTCGACAATGCGATAAATGTATATATATATAGCAAGAAGAAAGAGATTATGCTGGACAAAACAAAAGTCATACCGGTAGTCCATTTCAAGAGAGATGACACGATCATCTGCGGATGGAAGTCTCCTTCAACGAATGTTCTCACTGATCGATCAACCACTTTCGTGAACATAGATCACGTGAACATGTACTATTCATATTATACGGCTAGGGATTTTGAGTACTACTCATTGTCTATTCACGTCCGAACTTAAGCCACCGAAACGCACGCTTTGATAAGACGATGTTTCGAAGATGAGATGACTCGACATCTTGAGGTTTTTGCAACATTGATTGAAAGCTTGAATAGCTTCATCAAAATTAAGCCGAAACATTTGTCTGGACTTTGCGTTTTGTCTTGGTTCTCGATTTTGTAACCATCAATGCAGCACCCCTCAAGCAAAAAAGAAAAGAGATCAGCCAAGAACGCGGGGCATTGACATTATAGATTGACAATGGGGTACCGGTCTCGAGCCGGGACATGTCGTTCGTGATACCGAATTACGAGATTAGCCAATTGATCGACACATAGCGTTGCGACGATTCTTCCACAGATGGCTTGGATTCAAGGCAAAATCTAATCGTGGTTCGCGACTTCCGATCTGAATCTGAGTACTAATGTATGAGATGAAAACTCTTCATTATCCGCATATTGCAGTGGCAATAAAGCACAGAGCTAAGAAGGTATTCAGATGTGCTTTGGTCCTTCAACAACTTAAATATCTTGGGCCACGGAAGAAAATAGGGAGTATTTGAGGTCGAAAAGTCTGATGTTAGGGTTGCCAAGGGTTGTTCGGCGTAAGACCATCTTTGCGCGAAAAAGTGTATTAAGTTATTAGTCAGATCGACTGTAGGGCGTAGAAAGTTATTCATGGGTTGGAGAATTTCATACTCGAGTCAAATTTTCCATTGAAAAAACGAGAAATCATTCTGTAGAATGGTAGTCAATCACATTCTGCTGTAGAGGCTTATTAATTATTTGATAGTAAACAAACAATCCAAAAATAAAGCAACACATCTCATTGTACTCGAGAAAGCCAAATGTTGAACGTTTTATGCTATGCGTTCATTTCAGATTCATCAAACTATTGATGTCGTCGTAATCAAATTCAATCACATCCATGTATGGTAGTAGATCATAAATCTCTCCGGAGTATGCTTGTTTAACTTTTCACTTGACATAGCCTCCAGGGGGAGTTCCATGTCGTTCCCTAGGCAAGCTTCCCTTGGAAAATCCCTGGCCAGAACCAGGCCAAACCTATGAAATCACGGGTAAACTAATAAATATATGTATCCATAGTACCGAGTAAACAGTGGTTCATTCATCAATCAATGATGGACGGGCTCTAGAAGAAGTGGTAAAGGAGGTCTGGACTATTTTAGAAATTCTCGATTACCTTCTTCTGAGTCCTTACTCCGAGTCTTGAGATTTTCAAATGCAAACAAATGAATATCATACAATACAATGGAAATTGTGAGGATTCATAACCAAAGTAATATGATAGGAATAGAAAAGACGAAATGAAGGGGTTTCATAGCTTTTTATATATCGTTGTATTTTGACATCTAGAATCCTGTCTGTGATTTCTCCAAATGAACGTGATTTGGAAGTGCCCCAGAAAAAGATTTGACACACAAGACATTTCAAGGTTCGAGAACAATTGAATCTTTTCGTTATTCCTGTTCCGAAATGAAGATGTTCGAACTTCAAACAGAAGGCAAATAAGGAAAGGAAAGGAAAGGAAAGGAAAGTAAAAATAGAAATAAATGACGACGCAAGCTAGCTAGCTACCATTCATTCATTGAGTTATCGTTGGAAAGTAAAAGGAATGTAATGAATTAAATACAATAAATCAACATGTTTATTTTATACTTTGGAAATAAGATGGGGAGCCTGTGTATCTAAGGAATACCAAGAAAGCTTGAGGATGATTTATTTACCTAGTATTGATAAGATACCTAGGTACGTTTGAAAGTCTACGTAGTAATGATTACCTACCGGTATCTGTGTGTATGATTTGCTGCTTATGGATACGAAGCAATCGATAAAATACTGATGAGCAAGTTGTTTTTGCTCTCTTTGGCTATAACTGGGATATCGTGCTTCTATTTTAAGCTTTCCTATACGAAAAGATAGGCATATAGGTATGAAGTCCATCGTTTCACTACTTGGATGTTGGAGTAGAGGATAAAAATATACCATTACAATTGGATGAATCATGAAGCAATGAGGATTGTACGAGGGCGGCGATGTAGGCCAAAGATACTTACTCTGCAGGTCTTTGTAGGCCTTGGACGGTAATCATCTTGGTCTTCCTTCCTTTCCCCTAATATCAACATGTACTTACACACTAACATGATTATCAGAGCTACCATCAAATGTGGCCCGATTGCACTCATTGCCTAGGTATTATGTAGAGATGAAGTAGTCAACGTAAAACTAATGTAGGTCCCAAAGCATGTAAAATAGTACATGATAGAATTTTATTGGTCAGAGTGTCGGTATGGGTGGAAGTACGGAAATGTTTCTCCTTTTTGAGCCATTTTTAACTTGGCACGATTCGTTTCTTTTTTGCCCCAGATGTCCAAGAAACCGGCAGGAGAATTTCCAACTTGGCATCGATCGTGTTTACTAACTTTACTGTACGAGGTGTTGAGGTCTGTACTCATTCTTTTCATTCGATTTAATCCAGAAAAGGAAATACACAAATAATTAATCCCCTGAGAAATGAAGTTCGATTGAAGGAAGGGAAATAAATAATGGGCCAAAATCGAAAGAAGTGGGTGGCTCTTGCTTATCCTGGCAGCCACTTTACTAGGTTACCTGTCAGGTACGATGTAATTTTTTATGGTTCGTCCAACCACGCAACGAAGCAACGAAGCAACCAACCAACCAACCAACCTTGGTAATAAAGACCTCTTCGAGACCTCCACCATCCACCATCCACCCTCCACTCATCACGTCCCCTGCTTTTTCTCCTTACTGCATGCATGTTCAATCCTCAATCCCCTCCTTCCCTCCCCCCCCCCCGTTTTTCCTTACAAGGTTGAATCCCCAATAAATAATAATATGTAATTGAAGCTTTTTCTCTCTTCCTTCTATTCCATTCCAGATCTCTCTCATTCCTCCTTCTTTAAGATCCTTAAACACTCTTTAGTCTCTAGATCTTTCCTCAATTATTCCAAGTCTTCTCTCTTTAAGGTTGATAGTTGCTAGGTATTCCTTCTTAATTCACTACCACCTCCAAACTCAATTCCACACCATTCGTTATCCTCCATCGACTTTGACTTCTTCTACACTCACTCACTCATCATAATCAAATCACTTTTTCGACTTATTCTCTCTTAATTGTGGAATTCATCATTCAGTTTATAACAACATCATACGTCTCGCTCGATTAACATATCAAAAACAAACAAACAAACAAACAATACCATAATAATTCATCATGCTCTCCAAGACTCTTTTCGCCGTTGCGGCTTCGCTCTCCACTGCAAGTGCTGTTAACCAAGGTTTCAACTATGGTGCAACAAACGCAGATGGTTCTTACAGAGTTCAATCTGATTTCCAAGATGCTTTCGAGACTGCCAACTCTCTCGTTGGTACCTCTGGTTTCACCTCTGCTAGATTATATACTATGCTCGTAAGTTGATGGAAATATTTCTCACATTCTCCTTCATGCTAACAATCTTTAAAGCAAGGTGATACTACAGACCCAACTTCAGCTATTCCAGCCGCTATTGCCTCAGACACAACTCTTCTCCTTGGGTTATGGGCTTCTGGTGGAGCTGCCGGTGTTACTGCTGAGATCAACGCTCTCAAGACAGCCATCACAAAATATGGTACCGCTTTCACTAGCCGAGTCGTTGGTATCTCTGTAGGATCCGAAGATTTGTACAGAAACTCCCCAACTGGTATCGCTGCCAACTCTGGTTATGGTGCCAACCCAGCCGACCTTGTCGACTATATCAAACAAGTTAGAGAAGCAATTGCCGGTACTGGTTTGAGTGGAGCTTCCATTGGACATGTTGACACCTGGACCGCTTGGGTCAACGGATCTAACAGTGCTGTCGCAGAGGCCCTTGACTGGGTTGGAATGGATGCGTAAGTTTAGCAGCCTGTCAATCTCCTATTTCATAACTAACATATTATTTAGTTACCCATACTTCCAAGATACTGAGGCAAATGGAGTCAGTGAAGGAAAGTCTCTCTTCAACTCCGCTTTGGCCGCTACACAATCTGCTACTGGAAAGACCGTTTGGGTCACTGAGACCGGATGGCCTGTTACTGGTGCTACTGCTGGTGATGGAGTTCCAAGTGCTGATAACGCCAAGACATACTGGGATGATGTTGGATGCCCTAACTTCGGAAAGATCAACATGTACTGGTACACTCTTCAAGATCAAAACGCTGCCTCATCCGTTACTCCATCTTTTGGTATTGTCGGTAGCACTTTGAGCACCACCCCATTGTTCGATCTCAGCTGTTCCAACACCACATCAAGCTCCTCATCAACTGCTTCTTCTAAGGCTACCAGTGGTGTTGCATCTGTTGCTACTGGAGGATCTGTCGCCTCTGCTGGCTCTGGTCTTTCTCCTACCGGTATGGGTGCTGGTATCTCCGCTGTTTCAGGTGCCGCTTCCCCAAGTGGTACAGGTTCAGCCGGTGGTTCCCCAGCCGGTGGATCAACTAACGGTACCTACACTGCCTCTACCCTCAAGTCCTCAGCTGGATCAAGTGCTACTGGAACATCCACCTCAGGATCCGGTTCATCTGGTTCGTCTTCAGGATCTGCCTCTGGATCATCATCCTCTTCCCCATCCGAATCCACCGGTGGTGCAGCATCCCTTACCGGATCTGTTGCACTTGCCCTTGGAGCCGTCTTTGCCGTTGCAGCTGCTTTGTAAATGAAATGAGTTGTGTTTATGGAAAGAACGTGTGGTTTGCATTACATGGGTAGCATTAAAATTGGGGAATTATGGTATTTAGCTTTTGCTTTTTCTTTTGCGGCATTTTTTGGTGGTGAATTAATACCACGATGACCGGTCTTCATAGATGGAGTTTTTAAATTAAACAAGCATGAATTACAGTGGATGGATTCATTGTCACATTAGACAGCGGGACATTCCTTTTACAAACAATGAAAAAGTATTGAACTTATATTGTCTAAGCAGTTGATGTGATCTGAGTAGTGATTTGTCATGTTGTGATAGCAATTCTACTTATATGTACAATTTGAAGAAGTACTCTTGACCCTGAGGGACTGAATAATATATTCTACATCCTGTATCATCCTTTACCCGTTTGTTCAAAGGCCGCTTGAAAACTCGACCCTTTCATTGATGATGAAGGCCACAGTATCTAATCTTTTCCATGGATGTAGATGAAGTGTCGTCATAATCTACATGTCCACATTCCTTGCATTCACGATGGTGGAACGTGGGAGAGGCGGAACGGGATAGGAAGTGGAATGCGGGAATGGGAATGCAGGTAGTTACTTGCATTGATTGATAAATGAATAGATAGGCGGGCTTGGCGTTGAAGAGAGGGGGGAAGATTGTGATGGGGGTTTAGGATATGGGGATTGATTTAGGGCTAGACCCTAAAGTGACAGTGGGAGGAAGAATTTTCAGGGGTATTAGGCGCCTACTACCTATCTATGTAGGTATGTGATATGGGGGAATATGCCTAGGGGGAGTATAAGATTATATGGAAGTTTCTAATCTAGGTATGACACGTATCTCTGAAGACCTTTTCATGAGCGCTTCTGATTGTACATACATACTCGAGTGGTAATAAATAATTTCATGATGTATTTTTACTAGGTATTTTAAGGAAACGATAGGCACTACACTCACTGAATGCATGAGCGGGCAAGACGGGCGCCAAGGGGATGGTCTCGGGGGTTTAGTTGTTAGTCTGACGAATCGTCATCTAAGAATACTAGGGTTTCTTTGCGAAGAGAATAGCTAGTAGGTAGGGTGATACACATACATATCTAGTACTTACATGCATGCATATATCTGGAGAGATTTTCTCGATTGAATAAATATATCCATTCATCTGTAAATGTAAATGTGAAATCATTGAATATTGAATCAAATATTGATGCAATGAACCCCACTGTATACGTAGGTATGTATCCACCACAGCTTTTATTAGGGCCACTCTTTATCTTGTTTTCATCACCCCATAATTCCATCATGAATGATACGATACGACACGGCACGACACGATACGACACGGCACGACACGATACGACACGGCACGACACGATACGATACGATGGGGATTTGGGAGATCCATGCTGAATGTTCAATGTTCCCGCCGAAAAACTTTTAAGGTATGTTATAACCCAGGAAAATAATGGAGTGCGAAGGATAAGCTTAACCAAAGCGCAATTAGGTGGACTTTGTAGGCTGGACTCTGCAGTACCTAGGTAGTATCTAAAGGAAGGGATTTCAGGGTTTTCAGGGTTTTCAGGGATTTCAGGGACAGACGGACGAACGGACGGACGGATGAGAAAAAGAAGAAATCTTTTTTTGGTTTCTTGGCTTTGTAATAATATAAGGCTTGATGGTTTTGAGGTTTGACTAGAAAAGCTTGGAGAGGATAGAAAGGGCTTGGAAAAGCTTTTGTTGATGTTTGATGGATATCGTCGTGATTTTGTCGCAAACAATTGAAATGACTGTTGCTCTGCTGGAGGTTGTCATAAATATTACATTGTTAACTTGGAATATGAGTCCTTTCCATCTGCTTTGCATTTAATGTTCCGCTAGCCCTCTAGGGATTACTACCGTGAAGGTGGATTAGATTGAAAGTAGAACCCTTCGAGCGCAGCGAGCTATGGGGGTTTGGGGGCTTGCTCGCATGAAGAAAAGAATCTAATTTTTGAGAGAAACGATATGGATGGTTTCTTTAATTGTATCATCGACACAGATAATCTAGTACCTACCTACCTACCTAGGTATTGATATATTCGGATGCATATCGTATTAAACTCTCGTGATATAAAATTGAATGAGAGGCTATGCCCATGAGCCATACATAGCATAAGGAAGGGAAGGATCCTATTAAAAAAACGTTCAGCTGCGAATCAAAAGAGAAAGCGCTACATAAACCTTGCTCTGCTTTAGGCTTATCCTCCAATGAATCCATCTGAGATTATCTCACTACTAACTTCTCACTCATTACAACCAATCTTCTTCCTCCATCTTCCCTCCTTCCTCTTCCCTCTTCCCTCTTCTCTTTTCCCTCTCTCTTTCTTGACTCTATCACACCTTTTCGTCTCATCGTCTTATTGTCACTTACTTCTAAAAGTCTTTCAATGGCTCTCTTTTCATATTGATGGATTATCACCACAAGGGAAATTTGTAACATAAAAAGAAGTATTTGACGTCCATTCGTTTCTTGAATTGATTTGAACCTTTTTGGAGGGATACTTCTAAGATTGAGTGAATCCTACAAACCTCTTAAGGATTCTCAACTTCAGCATCGACTCTTCCATATCTACAAACACACACGACGCACTACATTCTACATACTGCACACTACACACTATCGAAAAACTTTGGACAAAATGCTTCCTACTTTCGCTTTATCGGCTGCGACGGCAGTTCTACTCAGTTCCTTAGTGGTTAATGCTGAGATAGAATTAAATCTGGATGACGATAGTATGTTTGTTATGATTTTTATTCGGGCATTCGAAAACGGTCTTTCACCCTACAGACTCAGACTTGCTAACTGGATTTTTTGTTTTTCAATATAGCTTCAATAAAGAATGCGGCTGCGACAATCGCATACGATATGATGACATACTATAAGGGAAATCAATCGGGAGGAATACCTGGAGTTCTGCCTGGACCTCCACCAGATCCTTCTTGGGGTTGTGAGTTTAGAATTCTTTTCTTTTCTTTTCGCTCCATTCTCGGCTTTGCGCAAATGTAAATGCGACATGAAAATAGGAATGTGGAACTGATTTTCATACCCATCGTCTAGATTATTGGTGGGAATCCGGTGCGATGTGGGGGTCTCTTATCGATTATTGGTATTATACTGGCGATTCCTCATACAACGATGATGCGATGGCGGGTATTCAATGGCAAACTGGGGCAAATAATGATATGATGCCTGCGAATTGGTCACAATCTATGGGAAATGATGATCAAGGATTTTGGGGAATGACAGCTATGACTGCAGCGGAAACGAAATTCCCGGATCCTCCTTCGGGCAGACCAGGTTGGTTGGCTTTTGCTCAAGCAGTTTTTAACACTCAAGCAGTGAGAATTGATAATGCTACTTGTGGTGGAGGGTAAGCTTTTATGATTTTGAGATGGGGTGAAGGAATTTGGGCTAATGATTGATAGTTTACGTTGGCAAGTTTATCCATATCTTACGGGTTACAATTATAAGAACTCTATCGCAAATGGATGTTTCTTTAATATCGGGGCGAGACTCGCAAGATACACCAATAACGAAACATACGCCCAATATGCTGAGGAAACATGGAATTGGGTCACAAGTGTTGGATACATGGACAAAGATTATAATATTTATGATGGTGCTCACATTGAAGAGAATTGTACGGATATTAACAAGGTTCAATTCTCTTACAATTCGGGTGTTTATCTACTCGGTGCAGCTACCATGTATAATCATGTACGTTCCTATTCTGTTTTCTTTCCTTTCGATCTTTGATGCCCCTCAAATGTCTATACTAACATGGAAGTAGACAAATGGCTCCGAAATTTGGAAAGAACGTGTCGATGGACTTCTCAATGCTACATTCAAAAACTTCTTCCCTACCGGTGATATTGCCTATGAAATTGCTTGCGAAGCAAAACTTTCATGTACAACTGATATGTTTTCCTTCAAGGCATTCCTCACTCGTTGGTTGGCCGCAACCACAAAAATGGCCCCTTACACTTATGATCTAATTATGCCATACTTAAAAGCATCCGCAGTCGCAGCAGCAAAACAATGTTCAGGCTCGAGTCCATTTGCTGGTAGAACATGTGGATTGAGTTGGAGCAAAGGAACGGATTGGGATGGAACATCTGGTGTGGGACAACAAATGGCAGCCATGAGTGCTATTTTTGTAAATCTCGTTCAACAAACACTAGCCCCGGTTACGAACAGTACTGGTGGAACTAGTGTGGGGAACAGTGCGGCGGGTAGTGGGAGTACGACTAGTTTGGATGCTGTCAAACCGCCATCTACAGGGGACAGAGTGGGAGCTGGAATGGTTACGACGGTGGTTTTGGTAGGAATGACAGGAATGTTTGGGTGGATGAGTTTGTAAATTGGAAGGAAAAGGAAGGGGGGGAGTCGAGAGATGGATATGGGAGAGGAGAGAGGGCAACGGAATAAGAATGGGGAAGGAAAAATTATGAAATGGAGTTGGGAAATTAATGTTTATTTTCTTTCTTTACGTGGATATGGAAGGTTATGGGATAAGGTGTTTAAGCGTACAACTTCTGCTGGCTTGGTGTGATTGATGGGAAAGGATGGAGATGACATGAGATGTTGAGTTGGTGGTTACAGTACTGGCTATGAATTCTTGTATTGCATTGTTTTTGCGTGTATATACCCCATACATTACTTTACTAAGAGATATACACAGAGAGGATGAATCGGTGATGAAGGATCGGTGATGAGAATGAAAGGATTGGATGGGATGGGATGAATAAATGAGATATTTAAAAATATATCATTTTGATTAATTGATGTGTAAGATGTTGTGAGTATGATGCATGGGGTGGGAAATGATCTTTTCATCAAAGCGTAAGCGTTCATTAGACATACTGATTGCGAGTGAGTGAAATCGCAGAGGGTACAGCGGGAAAACGGGGTGGATAATTATTGATCTGTTCGTTTGGAAGCTCTGAGGGCAAGGTGGTGAGGGAGGACAGGAGAATTTTGGAGAAATGTGGATTCTGGAGAATTCATTTGGTGGAGTGGGGTTTTTCGGGGAGGAGATGGGGAAGTGGGACATGTGAAAGATTGGTGGGGGAGAGGGTAGAGTAGAGCAAGATGGAATGGAACGGAATGCAATGGGATGGAGTGGGAAGGGAAGTAAAAAGTAGCATTCAAAATTTCGGGAGGAGCGAAAGAAAATGGAGTTACCCAAGTAAAGTAAAGATTATTAATATTAACTCTGGGAATCGTGAAGAGGGCTCAATCCAGCTGAAGTTAACTCATGCACATGTCTTGCGCTCACATTATGGCGCACGAGTCCGATCGATTTTAGGGGAAAGAGGGGAAGGAAGCGAGGCAGGGCAGGGCAGGTGATTCGAACGAGGGATTATATTATGTCAATGAAAGAATGGGGTAATTGATTATTTGATATCGTCTTTCCTCAATTTAGGGCGGGCTAGAGGATTTAGAGTACGCTTTTTAAATCTGTCATGATTCGTGAGTTTTGAATTCCATGATTGCGGGGTGAAGTGAAGCATGCAAGAACCGCCTGGTATATTCAAAACATGTAGTAAATCAATCCAACATTAGATGTTATTCGTCTTTCATTAATAATAATACATATAACTATTGTACATGAATAAATTCGTAACTCCTGTGATGATGGGAGATAACTCCAAAACCAAATAAGAAATATCTCTTGACCCAAAATGCTGTCTGTAATGTATACATTGTAAGTCCCTTAGCCTGCGCTGTCCCGATTATAATCGAGGGTATTTTGATCCTTCCGTGCCCAAATTTTCCTTTCATTGACTCCCATACCCGAAAAGTTGGATACCTATGACTAGATCCTCTCGGGTACCCTGAACGCCCGCTAATTTCAGATTTAAATAAAAAAACCAAGCCCAACTACGCCCTGTACTTCCCAAGCCAATCATTCACTACTGTTCTTCCTCCCTCTCGTTTCCCTATGCTCTACCATGGGCAATTCCGTGCTACACTTTCTCCCGGTAAGACTCATCTTCTGCACTAAAACAGACACTCTACGACTTAACCTCCGAAGAGGCGTGTCCGGTCTATCATCTTCATTGCTTCTGGACTCCTGTCCAGCTTCTCTATTTTCTTCACTACCCGACCAAACTCCATCCATGACCACAGGTTTTGGGTCAACTTGATGTCTCACACCTTCACCACCAAAATTTAAATACACCGGATATAAAAGTGCTATCAAAAATAATACAAAAGGAATTACAAAAGAATATTGTATAGTATGGATTGTCCGCACACCAAAAAGAACAAAAACAAAAACACTTCCTCCAGTTGCTGATGCTACTACACACGCTGATGCCCACTTTGTATGTTTTCCCATACCGCGAATGGTCAAAGAAAACACCAATGGGAAAATCGGACCTTCAAAGAAAAAAACTAAAAGAGAGGATGCAGCAAGAAAAGATTGTGATATGTCGTCGATGGCGAAGATAAAAGCTGAAAATATCGTAAGGCAAACTAAAGCAATAAGCAATAGAATTCGTGGTGGGACCACTAAACAGAGAGGTGCGAAAACAAATCGACCGATGGCAAAAAGTCCATGTCCTAAAAGTAGGTAATCTTCATCGTCATTTAGCGTGAAGAACGATTTGAAACTACCCGTTCTAGGGACAAATGAAATTAATAATGGTTTGAAGAATTCTGAAATACACTCCTGTGCTGCAACATAACAGAGTTGAGCAATAACACCGATGACGAGAGTCGTATAAATAATTGATGTGCCTGTCCAGGGTAACTTTCTTGATGGATATATTTCGAAAAGTTCCGCTTGTGCTTGAAGGTCGGCATCACTAGCTTCGGGTAGAGGCATATAATAGAAAAATAGAGCGAGAATGACGGTAAAGAGGGCAATCGCGAGGTAGGCCCATTGAACATCGATTAAAGTCAAGTGTTCTGTACCCTCAATTTGTACCCCGTTGAAAAAAACTTTCTCGGCCAATGTTTGACTCACAAGTGATGCGACGGCTTGTATACTTTGCGCAAGCATCAATCTAAATTCAGCATATTGCATTGGTCCACATAGAGCCAGGAATGGATTTGCAGCGGTCTCTAGAATCGATAAACCAAATCCAACAACAATACTGGACAGTATGAATCCAGTGTATGATGTTAGAACTGCGGAGGGCCAAAACATTAATGTACCAGTCCCGTAGATACAAAGTCCCGAAATGAATGTAGCTTTGAAACCACTATGTCTCAAGACCCATTGTCCTACCGTTAGGGCTCCAATGACATAACCTCCAAAATATGCGGCAGATAATCCTATGGTTTGGCCATCGGAGTAGTTGGCTAGTGTTGCTATTTCGCGATTTAATCTATTGAGTAAGCCGTACGAGAAACCCCAAAGGAAAAATAAAATGGTGACCATAATGCAATATTTGAAAGCTTCTCTTCCACGAGTCTTCATCATTGATTTTGGTACCCTCATATTGACAAATCCAAAGTAAGTGGTATTGGCTGTACGTGCTGTAGAATTTCGTCGTAAGGTTTCCAACCCAATAGCTGAAGGAGCCGTTAAGAATTCTACCATATTGAGTTCTTGCTGCTCCATGTCTTCTCGATAACCTCCAGGATGAGTATCTGACAATGGTGATAGAGGACTGTCTGGCAATGCAGTGTTTCTTGGTGGTAAATGATTATCGACAGTGGCTAATTGACCTTGGCTACCAATAGATGGACTCGCAGACTCAAGGTTATCTGCCGTGCGGGTGTGCGAACCTGTTCTCCCGGATACTCGGTCCGCAAGCATCGCTGGTAATATTACTTTCATAAGTGGCTTTAAGGTAGGAATGCAAGCACATACGATCCCGACATTGACCTCAACAGCAGACCACATAAATGCAAGCGAGGCATTGTAGGCAAAATCGTCTCCTGCGCCGAGCTGTGAGTGAGCTAAAACGGATGTTTGAAAGTCATTCGAGGCTTGTTGTAGATAATAGATTCTGACAACGTCGACAATTGTAACAAAAATTCCCAAGGAGAAAGTGAAAACCAAGATCGCCTTTTGCCTTTGGGGAAGGTTCATTCCGGTGAGAACAGGAATCGGTAGAACCAATATGGTTAAATCCGTAATAATATTCACAGGAGCTGATGCCAGATAGATGGTGATAATCGATAGACATTTCGCATCCGTATCTGTCCTCCACGCACCAGAAACAGGGCTACACTGAAATGCGTTGACAAAAGTAAGGACGATACCGTCTAAAACGGTAACGAGTAGGGTGATATATGAAGCCCACCTCAGGAGCTTTTGAGTATTTCGGCTTAAACGTAAGTAGAAAATGAGAATTGAGGTCTTTGTCGCCATCAAACATGGATTCTGTAATAGAAGTCAGAAATTGCGCACTCAGTCCATGATCCAACGACCATAACTCACATAAAGTACTGTAAATGCATATTCCGCCTTTTTGAGGTGAGGGCCCCATTCTTCCTTGATATCAGGATCGGGCTTTCCCAGGCCTTTAGTTGTTGCATAATCAATCGAGAAAGTTAATCCAAATGCAAAGATCTGTCATAAGGAATTATAAGTGTTAGTAAATCCATCCATTCAACATGCTATTCCCCTCAGAAGAAATCTTATCTTACCCAAGAGAGTATGATAAACCAGTCATCCTGAGTTCTCTTTCTCAAAATTCCGAATCTAGAAACCAGTCTCGCTACAACAAATATGCTCGTAATAATAAAGGTAATGGTAGTGACCCAAAAAACCAGCTCACTGCGCGATTGTACAGGCTCTATTGATGTTGACATTGTATGTTTATATATTCCGTCTCAAATTTGTTCGTCTCGAGTTCGATTCCTAAGTCATTTTCCACTCCTAAGTCGAATATAACAATTTCCGTATTTCCATCCTCTGATGTACCAAAATAATATTGAAGTACGACTTTTCCGATCGGTGAGAGTTGCGCGCAATTGTATTCCCAATAAGGCGAGCAAACACGATTTGTGATGTATCCCCCACTCCTGCGATCCAATCTCTGCCTTCAATTCAACTCGCTGATTCGTATTCGTCAATGTCGAATTTTCGTTTTTCGATGGGATTACTTTTCGTGCGTGCCAACCAGCTTTCGGAATCGTATATGGCGCAAATGGCCCTACGCTATAATCGTTGTGAGTGTGTCGGAGGACAAGTAGTGATGATTTGTTCTATTGTTGAATAATTTTCGGTGTAGATGTATATCGAAGTTGATTCGATATGTGGATTGAGCTGCGGAAAGTCTGGACAACAGGTCAAGTATAGATGATCATGTCCTACTCTGATCCTCTTTTCCCGACTCCCGGTTCCCAAGCGCCCACTCGCACGTTTGTGGGCATTTGCTAGTAGTTCGAGGAGGTCGTTTTACCCCGGTATTTCCCACATCAAGACTTTGGGATTTAAAGTTATTGGCAGATTGGCAAAAATAATAAGTTTGGAATCCAATCAACCATTCAGAACATAGCAAGACCTTGAATAGCCAAATTCCAGTAGTTCGGATGCCATTGCCGATTCGTTAACTTTATGGGGCGAAGCTTGGGAAATGAAGAGATTTTTGTTAAAGCCTTCTCACTTACAAGAGTCTCATGGGTTGGATGATCTCCAATGAAAAGTCGTCAAACTTACATGTGAGCAAGTAAAAAGCAGCATCAACAAAGATTAAATATAAACCAAACCTTATTTGTCATTAGTTTATCTATAATTACCACTTGGTCGGGTAGTAATAATAATAAACTGTTCATCATTAAGAGGTCGTGAATCGCGAAAAGATGCCCAAGTGATGGGAGGGGGATTTTCGGTTTTCAAAGAGAGTGACGATGGAATCAAAAAAAGTTGATGAGTTTGGTGAGAAGTGACGTAAAATGAATAAACTTCGATCCCTCGGTTAAGGTAAGTTATATGACCATTTCAAGATTAGATTTCTATTGCTGCTTTTAAATCATGAATACTAGGTATACATCGTACGTCTTACACCGAGCACTACCTCATCTATTCGCCTTCTCCGATATTTCATGGACTTTGACATGCCTTGAATCTTTTATCCCCGATTTCTCTGTGTCAAAATGATATAAACCTTTGACACGGTTGAAGATCAAGAATCAAAAGGAATTCCCTGATTATCAAACAAAATCTTTTTCGCTTGCACAGTATTGTCCACCTGTGTGTATGATAATCCCTTTCCTTCCCAAAGTGGTAACATGGAGATTTCAAGCAGGTGTCAAGCAAGCAGATGCCAGTTGTACATTGCTCCTGAGTCAATAATTGCCAAGGAAGTTTGATGTGTAGGGCAGGTATAGTGTATGATTATTAGATGAAACTCACGAGAGCATAGAACACAATCGCGCAACTACCTACTGCTAAGCATCCGATACTTCGCAATTATGCCCAAGTAGATTTTCAAATAGTCTTCATAAGGCTTTGATCAATCGACATTAGATATCTTAGATATTAACATATTTCTCCTGTAAACCCTTTTTTCATTTAAACTTTTTGAATGAATTGATCAATTTCGCAACTTGAGACGACAATACTTGCTCATATTGTTTGAAGTAATGCTATGTAGGTAGGCTTAGCCATATCATCGAAACTTTAAACTCCATCGAGTAAGGATAGCTTGATTTCACCATAATTCACCACACTTCACTTCACTTCACTTCACTTCATTCCATCGTATCATATCTCTTTCCAATAATCTTCTCCTTCAGTATCACTTATCAAAATACCCCTATTTCGTCTTCCGAGCCTATCAAAATCAATGATCTCTGATGAAACATTTCTTCCTTCAATGCGAATACTAACATGACTCAAAAGACAGATAGATTCACTAAGGTAATAATAAGTATTTACGTCCAGATTTTAAAGTCACTATGTACGAAGTACTAACCTTTGAGTTGACCTTTTACAAAATGTACTGAATATAAGTACTGAATATATGGGGAATTGCCAAAGCATCAAACTCCCTAAACTCCCTACCTATCAAGTTCGATGGCTTAGCTAATTAACTTAATACTAACGTGGTTTATCAGGACCCTGTACATATCATGACCCTATACACTTTCACCTCAAATATTGTTTATTAACTTCAACACACGATTTATCAATAATTAATTATAGCAACTAATTCAAAAGAAGCTCGAATCAATTTAGCTATTGAGGCTATTCATACATCTCAAAATTTAAGTATTCAGAAAGCTGCAAAACTCTATAATATACTTCATACTACTCTTACCTCTAGAATGAATGGAATTAAGCTTTTTGCTAAACGTCGGTCAGCAAATTATAAAATAATAGAATTAGAAGAGGAATCGATTCTTCAATATATATTGAATATAAATAAGAGAGGATTTAGTTCTTGAATAAGTGATATGAAAAATATAGCAAATTATATTCTTGAATCAAAGGGTAATAAGAAAGTTGGAAAGCTTTAGGCGAATCGATTTATAAAACAATATTCAGACTTAAAGACACGTTTTACTTATATTTATAACTTCCAAAAAGCTCTTTGCAAAAATTCAGAGCTTATTGAAAAATGGTTTCGATTAGTTTCGAATATGCAAGCAAAATATAATATTACAGACTCCGATTTCTACAACTTCGATGAAACTGGCTTTATGATAGATCAAATATCATCGCATATAGTAGTTATTAGAGCTGATCGATACAGCAGAAATAAAGCTATACAACCTGGTAATCGAGAATGGGCTATAGCTATTATTTGTATAAATAGAGTGGGTTACAATATATCTCCATTTCTATTAGTTAAAGGCGAATATCATCTTTCAAATTGATATACTGAAAGCAATTTACCACACGATTGGGTTATTAAACCTATTACCAATGGATAAACAAATAATAAAACAGATCTTGAATGGATTAAGTACTTTAATAAGTATACTATAGGCAAGAAAGTAGATAGATATCGTATGCTAGTGCTTGATGAATATGAAAGTCATGAATCTATAGCTTTTCAGGAATACTACAAGGAAAACGATATTATATTACTCAGTTTATCACCTCATTCTTCGCATTTAACTCAATCACTCGATATCGATTGTTTTAAATCTTTAAAATGTTTATATAGTCAACAAATCGAGAATTTTATTAAAGCATATATTACTTATATCACCAAAACCGAATTCTTTTAAGCCTTTAAAACTACATATATTGAAACAATATCTATATCAAATAGTAAAATTGGGTTCCGCAGAACTAGACTAATCCCATTTAATCCAGAAGTTATACTCTCAAAGTTAGATATTCGAATAAGGACTCTATTGAATAGATCAATATCAACCGAATCTGAAATATAGCAATCTCAAACATCTCACAATCCAACTAAAGCTCTTTCTCAATCTACTTTAATCAAAAGTTGTATTATATAATATCAAAGCAGTTCACCTACACCTATATTTAAAACAATTGTAGCTTTAGCTAAGAATACAAAACTTCTAGCTTATACAAATACACTTTTAACTACTGAAATTTATAATCTTCGTAAAGCAAATAAAACACTTAGTAAACACCAAAGAGCTAAAAAAACTTTGATACAAAAAGAAGAAACATTTTCAATAGGGAATAGGCATAATATATTAAAACAAGAAAATGTAGATAATCAAATATAACATAATGAGTATACAAATAGTGATTCTTCAACAAGGAGACAAGCTACTATACAACAATATAGCAAATACAATAGTATTTCATATAATATACAAACTTGTTAATTAGATCCAGCATTAATTGATCTTTAAATTATATATAATTTAATTTTAGTTTATATTATTGTTGTAGTTTTATTTCAATAAAATATGAATCATTAAGGTGAAAGTGTACAGGGTCATGATATATACAGGGTCCTGATAAACCACGTTATCGGCATTCTCCTCATCATAACTTCCGCGATTCGAAAATCAACATACGAAGATCCGCTATACATCCGCTCGGTGCCGATATTCATTTTGGACTAGGTTCTTGTCTTTCGTATAATGTACCCTAGTACTGTGTATTTTTTCGCAAGCTTCACCCATAATGAGACAATCCTACTAACCTTACAAAATAAAGTAAGATACTAAGATCTGACAATGTAGGTGCTGGGTAGGTCACGCACCTCCCGGTCGAATCCCCGCGCCGTCTTGCCCCCAAGTTTGATCTATCCTACCGGTACCTAGTATTTACATTCTACCCATCGCCCCCCCCCCCTGATAACGCTCATAACGCGGGGTAAATCTGTCAATCAAAAATCTATTCGCTTCCTCTTGAGTCTAAAATCCTGATGCTCCAAACGCCCCTCTCCCTCTGTCAAATCACGCACCGTGTTTTCTCTTTTTGAAAAAATAAACTACTAAAAGAGGGAACTCCATCGGTCCGATTCCCACCTTTTCTTTCAAAAGAACCCTAAATTGTCAGCACGTGCTCATCTAAGGTTAACATCCACACTAAATATCCCCAGCATTTCACTATGCAGCCCCCATTTTGTGGGGGACGGCTACATACATCCACTATGTCCACTGTCCAGTCACAGTAAAAGTGTAAAATGCATACGTATCTAACTCGTATAGGTAATTAGGTGAACAATTTTCAAAAGCATATCAGAAGTGGGATGAGTGTTCGTATTTTAGTGGAATTTTGGGTTACATGGAGGCAATTTCTTTTTCCGAACTGGCAAGTTTGGGGCGGGAGGGTGGTCACTGGTGAGGCTCTTGGGCATCTATTGTACGTACTCTTTACGAAGAACTCGAATCATGATTTCCGGAAAGTCAATCGATCGTACTATGCGGATCGATTCATTTACTCCGTACAGGTTGTAATTGAGAATCGACGGGTGTCGCAGGCGAGGGAGGTTAGAACTTCGCACGGTCGAATATTTCATGAATTAAATCTTGGACATACATGGGAAATCTTTTCTTCACAGATTTGTTGCATAATTCATGATTTCAAACTAGGTAGTGATTGATAACTTACATCTACCAAGGAAAAGCAAGGAGCAACCATGTTTCGAAGCGTCCGAAAAAGGGCAATAATTCCAGGCTCTCACAGTCAAAAATGCCACTCAAGATGAACTCGGTGCTTGGAAGATATATTTATATTAAACATCGCTTTTGCACCTAGAGTGTGATGTGATGGCGAGCATGGAGATCTCCTTCGCCTCCAATTTTGCTTACTAGATGTAAAAGATTCCCATCGTGAGATATCGCCGTAATGTAACCTACACCCAGAAACTCCCCCATCTCATTCCCCTGGTTGCACCTGCACCCATTTAACCTTCATATGCCCCTCAATGGTACTGTACGTATCCGCACGCAGAATAATCCAACTCAAACTCCGGTACTCTTAATCGCAATGCAATTCTCTCAGTCCCTTGTACATTCTTTCATTTTTGAACCTGTTTTTTTCCATCCTCGTAAATATCTTGAATCCTTTCTTTTGTCGTCTCTCCTTGGCCCGTGTGAAAGTTCCTCCTTCTTTTATTCATCTCCATATTTCGTACCAGGTTAATTCAACCAAGCAAGTATGATTTGACAAAGTACCAATTCTTCAACCACGTGAGATGATTATATTCATGTCTTGTAAAATAACCATGGGCGTGCATAATGTATCGTGTGCCAGGTTTAATTTCAACCCTGTCCACCACCCAAGAAAAAGTCAAGTTCGCTTGGTCCACCTCTTTGTTGTTCATTTTCTGCAAGTTGTTCCAACAAGCTTAGGAAAGGATCTTTCTCCTCTCCACTTGTTCCTGTACTCCCATTATTTGACCTTCCTCCTGGTGTCATACCTTCCTCCCCCATCATACCACCACTTGTTCCGCCCATTCCTGCGAATGAAAAATTCCCACCATTACCCAGATGTGACATACCAAACATTGGATCAAAATCCGATTCTTGCCCGTGATTCAAAGAGAGCGATGGAGAAAATGTATATGGTTGCGATTGATTCTGACTAGGTGGCGAAAAGGGTATTTGTGGAAGTGTAGTCATCGAACTTCCTTGATTAGAATAAGATGCCGGATCATGACCGAGTAAACCGTTTTGTGGTAGTGGTAATTGTTCAACCGATCTCCCATTCGGTGACATTAGAGGTCTTTCTTTTAGACTATTGGTAAGAGCACGTTTTCGTGCAGATGATGAAGATTTGCGTTTGGAAATAACGGTAGTTGGATCATTAGAGCCATTCGAGCCTGTTCCACCATTCATAGAACCATTCCTATTTGATTGCGTCGGCGCGTAAAGGTCATGACCTTGATATGCTTCCGGATTGGGTGTCACCACATCCGCAAAACTAATATGAGCCCCATCGAAGTATTGGCCCAAATCACTATACCTATCGAAAAAGTCTTCCAGGTGAAAGACTGGACTAAAGCGCATCGGGTTACTACCAAGACTTTTCACTAGATCGGAATGGCATCCATAGATAGTCTGTAGGGTTTCTCGTTGATGCTGAACTGAGGACCATGCATATCGAAGTTCGGAAAGTTGTTGCATCTCTCTGGAAAGAAAGTCAGCGGAAGCGGAGAATACTTCACCTTCACGGCCGCCTTTATAGTGTGTCCCATGAACATGGACAGTACCAGCGGTACAAATACAATATCCCACAAATGCGGGCCATTCTATCGATGCAGATTGTTTTCCGAGCTCTACCAATTCGGCGATTGCGTTTGCGTGAAGAAAACAAAGATTTGTGGCTTCAATTTGCCAAGATTGATGTTGACCGGTTCCAGCTAACTCAGCAAGGTCGATAGGAAGAAAAGGTCGATATATCAGGCAATGTATGAGATGATAGATAAGTTTGCTGAGAACGAGAGTTGTACTGTCTGGTTGCCCAAAAAGTGTATCAACAGATGTAAAGACATCCTGTGTACCGCCTGCCCAAATATCTAAGTCTTGGCGAATTTTCGAAAGGTTCGATAATGAGTGCCATGGGAAATGAGAGTCGCCTGTTTTGATAGCATGATAGTCAGTATTCGTACAATAAACAATTGATGAACAAAGATGATTGTTGCAAAACTTGCCTTTTACACCGCCAGCTGCGAGATAGCGGTTAGTAATTCCTAATATCCTCACAATATCTATGAGCATTCCAGTGCTTCCTTGGCTCTTCTTTCCATTACCGAAATGAAGATTTGAACCACTTTGGAAGAACTCTCCTTCGACGGGAAGAGCGGCTGGATTGGGTGACCAAGATGGTAATCGTAACACAATAGATTTATCGGCAATTAATGATGGTCGTTTTGATCCGCATGCTGTGAATCTGTCTATCAAATAACATGTCCAAAACAATCTTCTTCGTAATTCTCTCTCGACGGGACTAATTCGTAGGTTCTGATCCAGTTCGCGATGGAGTTCTAGCGCAACAGCCATTCCAACGGCGTTCGCTATATACAGTTAGCGAATTGTTTAATAGTTGAAATTTATTGAAGGCATGTACCAAGCATCATGTATGCCTTCTTCCCTCTTCCAGATGCTGTATAAGAAATACCAAGAAGTAATAGAGCCTGTAAATTATCGATAGATGGTTCGTCGATGTCTACTTCCGTCCTTGCTCGATGAGCATAATCTTCACTTAATCTCACTGCGGCAAAATAGCCATTTGGATGGGAAGTATATCTTGAAGAAAAGTCAGTCAATCGTCATATGTAAACCAATAATTCTAATATACCTTGCGCTAACAGCGTAGATTGCATAAAGTAGATATGTTGGGATTTGATTTGACTGAATTCGTTGTCTAATAGAAGTTTCGTCAAGTATATGATAAGATTTCCCATGGCATCGAACAAAGTAAGTATCCAAAAGGACATCTTGTTGGACTGATGGAGAGGGTTCGCTGAGAATACGTCAATTGAAAAGAAAATTAGGAGTAAGTATAGGATTTAGATACCTTATGGGTGTTGGAGAATATACAGCCGATTCATCTGCAATATTTGAAATGGTTGTCTCCAGATGAGGTCGTTTTGGTTTTGTATCTTCATTAGGACTTTCCACTTCACCCCCACCAGAACCAGAACCAGAAGCACTCCCATCATTGTTTGGAGAATTGGATTTTTTCTCATCTCTCAATTTTCGTTCCAATCCATCGACTCTCTTTAATAAAGCTTCCAATACATCCGTCTTAGGTCCACGCTTCTTGGGAACAGCATCTGTTAAGGGAGAGAAAAGTTAGGATTAAGTATTTCGAATTTCTTGAATGATATAAACCCCACCATAAATACAAGGGCATTGGAAGACTTGACAAGCTTCGCAAGTCGGTCGCAACCGATTGCACTTTATCTGGAAAAAAAAAAAATTAGTATCTCGGAAGAATTGCGCCTGAAGCTGAAGCACAGTAAAACCAACCTTCCTCTTTCTACAAGATTTACAATTCATTGATTCTCGTGGTTCGTTGCTCATACGTCGTGCTGGTAATCGTTCAATTCCAACTTGCGCTGGTCTTCCAGACATGGTACCGAAAGGAAATTCCAAGACGACCAGAAAAGGCGAAAGAAGAAATTGTTGTTGTACAGTAATAATAAGATTCGTCACATCATAAAGATTGGTCGAGACGCAATGCACAAAAAATTACGAGTGTGGTGGTTTTGGGGGGAAGTATGCAAATAATTTCCGATTCAGACTTGGTCAAATGGATGATGTATTTATGTATGTACGTCGTATCCTCTTCGGTTTTTGGTTAGGTACTGGATGTTCGACGAATTCTCGGGTCGATGGGAGCTTCCCAAAGTAATGGTAACCGTTATTCGTTCGCCAATTGCAAATGTAATCCAATTACAGAGATGTTGGGATAGTCATCGACCGAAATACTGCTCTCAGGGATATATTCCAGGCTATTTTGGTTGATCAGTTAACAAATTGACAGTTGATGGTTGATATATTATGGCGTTAAGTTTGGTGAGGGTTTTCATTCAAGTATCAAGCAGAGGGAAAAGAAAGTATATAATTGGAATTAGACGTGGCGGCTCGTGGTAATGTGTAATGTGTAAGTAATGCCAAAGAATGGGCTAGGATTAGAAGTATGTGAGATAATTGGTATCGGTGAGTAAGAAAAGACAGAGCTCAAAAGTACGGGAGCATGAGATGAGGGTTGTATGTTAAGGGTTAAGAACGAATGCGCCGTCCCACCATGTCCTTGTCATAAGAGGAAGATGGGGGTGTGATCACTTGTTTGGAGATGCAGAAATATCGTACCTGGTAAGAAAGTAAAAAGATTCTCGAAGGAAAGCGAGGCACGACGGCAGTTTAATAAAAAAAAGACAGGGGGGTATTCTGGATACTTTGGTAGGGAAGATTGCGGGGAGGTTGAATCTAGAGAGAGACAGAGAAAGCTGTTACGACCTAGGTATGTATGCATCCTCAGGGATTGTTAGTGCATTGTTGAATGATACCTAGGTGGTATTACATTGTCAAAAGATTTTTGATAGAGGTAGTAGAAGTGGTAGTGGCGGTCATGCCGTTCTTCTTTATTCTCCTTTTCCCCTAAGGCTCCCTCTAATTCGTGCAGATATTCATCAAATAGGAAAATATGGAGGATAAATTTCTTTAATGCATTGTTGGACTCAATCCGGAATTCGGGTGAAAGTAAAAGTAAAAGTAAAAGATGCAATGAGAACGAAGGATAATTGTCGGGTACCTGAAAGTTTACTTACTTTACTCTGTAGATACTAGATAGATGCATACCGAACATACTAGACACCAAGATGATCATGGGTCTATCGAACTTTATGGCAAAGACGTGCAAAATGCAGTAAATGCAGTAAGTATCCCACGGACCATTTACCATATTGGAGATCGTGGCTCCGATATATCAATTGAAAAACTGGGGTTATGAGAAAAACAAAAATAACAACTGGTTCGCCGTCCTCGTTAATACACATGTCGTTTGCAAGCGCTCATTGCGCTGTACCTAACTAGTATTTTTAAACACCAGGAACCCTAGAAAAAGATCAGTCAGTCAGGACTCAGTAGTAAGTATACCGTGACAAAAATTCAAGGTAATGAGCTTACATCTCCACTCCTAATTCCCCGAGTCACCCCTCTCGGCCCTCTCCTTGTTTTCTTGTAAAATTCGATTAGATCAACCTTGGTCCTTGATCTGCTGTCAAAATGATATGTTACCATGGCAGGGAAATGATCAAGTGAACCAACCGATGTAAAGGGGGTAAATTGAGAAGGAAAGATTGAAGGTAACTATAACCTTAGTTAGAAGAAGAAAAAAATACGGCGCTTTCCTGCATAATTTGCGAGTCACCTATAACTTTCTAACATGAATACCTAACCCTCTTTCTGATTACTCCGTGGATTTGGAACTGTAGCTAAGGTCGTACTATAATCTTTACCTCGCTGAATCTCCCAATCTCAGATCTCTGCATTTCTGCATTTCTGCATTCACACTGCAACGGTACCGGCCGGTACTATTCACATTTTCCTCGGTTTCCCACTTCATCACGTATTTACCTCCCCACAATTGAGACCCAAATATGGAGTAGCTTAAAATTTATACATTCTACGATGTAGCCGTTAGACGCTTGGTCGAATGACTTGTCCAAAATTCCTGTGATCCCCGAGGCTATCCCTCATTATCCACAGAGGAGTAAAAAGAAACCCCCCTTCAAACCCATAACCCATAGGGGCCATAACACATAACCCACAACTTTACCTTTTGCTAATTCCTGGGGTTATTCCTGGACCCGAGTCCCCTTGAAATTAGAATAAAAATTTACTTGGATGTATCATCTTGTTTAATTCACGAAGGAAGGTTATTCTTCGCGGACTTCACGGTCCTGCCAAGCATATTTGAAGTTAAGCTCTATGTAAAGCTTCGTAGTGCTCTATGATTGATGACATAAAATCAATGATTGGAGCGCCTGCATTTTTAGATTGTGAAATGGTGAGACTGTGAACCTGTGAGACTGTAAAAACAAGACTTTGCCAACGGGTAGTGACTCTCAAGTAGAAATCCGAAAAGCTTCTAATTTCCCCCCTAGTCTCATCTTCAACGGCTTCGCTTCCGAAACCATCTTAGATCATCTCAATGCGCCAATGCGAGCCATGCTGACGACTACATTCATGGGGAGAGAAAAAATATCTTTATGGAGATTAAATATTGAATGTAACCTCAATTACCATCCATCCATCTTAAACCATCGATACTTCCGAGTCACTTCTTCAAATTGCCGACGACTAAACCAAATAGCAATGTTTCCTCCGAAACTTCAAGAAGCAGGCCTCGGAATTTTCCGTCATTCTAAAATGTCCGAGATATTAACATTTTGAGAAGTTGCGAAATAATGTGATATCTTCATCTCGAGATGATATTCAAAATTATTATAGTAGATCACAGATCATAACGTCGTATTAAAGTTATTCCTTGACCTATATAACCATCAAATATGTGAATAGCGATACATCTCATCTAACATTCATTAATAATTGTGTGATTAAGTCGCGGGAAACCAGGTTGTGCATCGATCTTAATACTTGATTTATGATTCGAATGATATAATTTATCACCGAATGGGCTATATCACTGAGTGAGTCATCATTTTTATATACAAAATTCGTTTATGCGTAATTGTATACTTTCTTTATTTTTCGATCAAATTTTCTAAAAATTGAATATATAATATACAAGTATATAAATATTATGAATTTCTAATTATTCATTGGAAATTCGATTTTATATAATAGTTATTATAAAAATAGAGTTTTTATAACGAAAATTATGACAATTTCGATTTCTTTTGACTTATAATATAAATATTTATATAAAAGCTATATTTTTGAATATTTAAATTCTTATTATTATTTAAAGTTTTTTCCTTTTTCAAAAATAATGATTAATTATTAAAATATAAATATCAGGGTTCTATAGTAGGGAATATATCGAATAGATTTCGAATAGAACTTAATGATAGATTAAATAATAAGATATATTATTGTATAATTAAAACTATTTATATACTCTAATTAACTCTAGATATATATTAATCTATATATAATCTAATTGCTTTTCTATAATATTATTTCTTCATTCTTAATTTCTTATTATATAATATAAAGATTTCCTTTTATAATATTATAGATTCTCTTTAGAATTAAATTAAACCTAACGTGGTTTATCACCGAGCGGGTCATATCACCAAGCGGGTCACTTCAAAATATATCAAAATCAAGCTTTTCTTAATATTTATATTTTAATAATTAATTATTATTTT
>PQXN01000190.1:0-74790 GCA_004786275.1 Botryotinia convoluta | reverse complement strand
ACATATATATTCGATTTATCCCTTATAGCTAAAACTGACTAAGTTTTCCACTATCATTATAATATCATTATTATTATTTATTTACTAACCTCCAAGAGATATCGTTTGTGTAGACTGGAATTAAAGCGATAGGCAGCATGATAGCGGTACAGAGTCCAACAGAGTAGATGCTGACGACCCAGAAATCGTAGTACTTGCTGCGGCGCATGCGTGTCATAAGGGTATTGGAATTGCCTCGACGAACTGTCTTGTGTGTAGCGTTTTGGACAACTGGATTTACGGTAGGAAGTGTGCCGAGTTCAAGATCCTTGCTGACATCGTCGAAGTGATCTCGATTGACTGTCAGGTAGCTAGCGCCGCTGCTTAAGTCGCCTTCATCAGAGAATGTACCAGCTGACTTGGTGGAATATGCGCTGTTTCTGTTGCTGACGGCGAGTGTACCGGCGTTGGAATCGAAATCTTGTCTATGGGATTGAGAGGAAGACATGTTTGATGACTCGATTTTTCGTAAGACTTTTTGACTTGGGTTGTTGAAGTTATGTTGATTTTATCTTCAGGTAATGAGTGAGTGGATCTGACTTTGTAGTGGTATGTTATGGTAAAGTCGAATTGTGTCTGTTTTGTGTTGAAGAAAGATCTTTTGACTTGGTCTTGTAAAAGTATTATGTGTAGAAGGAAGAAAGCTGTCTCCATCAGAAGAGTAGAGTCCTTATGTATGTAAAGACGTGTAAAGTATACAACGTGTAGCTGACTAGTGTCATCATTGAGAACGTAGCTAGTTAGTGGCTATATATTAACCGTACGCGCCGTACGCGCTGATTTCTGAACCGGTGATGAATAAGAATCTCTGAATTCTGGCGCGCCGTGTTAGACTCATCAAAGCCGTACCAGATCACTTTCTAGCACTCTACTCGGATTATTGAGGTCCAGTAAAATATTTGTTTTAGCAGGAAAGACGAACCACGGTTCTGCGAAGAACGAATGAGATTTAGATGGTTCAGATTCCATAAAGTCATACATGAGATGAGTGCAATTTCAATATACATGATTGTTCACAATACTTTGCGACCATCACGACCTATATCTTATTCATCGGACCAACAATCCTCACAGTGGTTTTCTCAAACTCCCAATTCGCGCCCCATTCTTCGGCTCACATATACTGAAAACCATTCCCTCGAGGCGTGATATAGCAGATAGGGTTATAAGAGAATATGTCATGATCAATCAAAGCCCAGAGTAATAGTTTGAATTCACCTATTGAATTATTGCTAACATTATTTGTGATTTCCATCCTTTTCTGAAATATCAAACTGACTGTTCCAATATGTACATTTCCCCAACCTTGGACAACGTAGTCTCCTTCCCTTCCGAATATGGCCCTTTCCATCATTCACTAATAAATCGGACATGAAATTATCTTCATACCCACCATACGATCTTGAAAATATCTAACAAAAGAATGAAAACAGAGCAACACCAACTGAGAAAAGGGCAAAACCCCCGATAGCTTGGTAGGCCAACTTATTTTCTCGATCTTGTCGATCTTGACCATCATATTCCGCGAGATATCGCTGCAAATTTGCCTGGCACTTAGCAGCTCTTCTTTCTCTAGCTTTTCTTATCTTTCTTTCATACTTTTCCTCCAAAGTCATGCAATGTACCAAATCATTTTGCACCACATATCTTCTATACTCTTCCCATCTCCTTAATTCCATCTGCTCAGCCTGCCATTCCGGTTCCTGTTGTTTGAGATAAAGTTCTTTCGCTTGCTCGGCTAGATAATCGATTTCTACCTGTCGTTGAATCTGAAAGTTTTTATAGTGCATAAATTTGCCGTATTGAGGCGATACTTGAAATCGGATATCGTTCCAGTTCTGGTGCTTACGTATGCTATTATGATACCACTCTCATTCGCGAGCTTGAGTGAGCTCTTCTTTTCTCAACTGTTCATGAAATTGCAGGTAATAGGTGGCTGACATTTTGTGTAGATGCTGCGAAGCTTTGTTAGTATTGACTCCTGGACCTGGGGTTGGCCGTCAATGGATTGGGAAGGGATCATAACTGGTTGAAAGGGGTAGTTTAGTAGTTTTAGGAAGTAACAAAATCTGTGAGATTAGTTGTCCCGGTAGTATTATGGATCGTGATTACGCCAACTAACGATGGTGAATTGGGTCGAAATACGTGATTTGAAGATGTTGATCTTGATGCTGTGATTCTGGGGTTCGGTGTTGTTGATAATGTTGGGTTCAATGCTGATATTGATGATGACGTCGATATGGGTTGCGAATATTGGGTTGGTGTCTGCTGTTGATGCAATGTGGAAGGGGAGCGTTAGTAGTCATGAATCCACGGCACGATTATCCTTCAAAAGATGTGGCGGCTCAGATCGTAAGACAGAAAGATAAGGAGTTGGTTTAGCTAGCCGTACCAGATTGTTTGAGACCGTACGACTTAGAAGTTGGATCATAGGATGATGGCATATCCAAAACTGAAGCGGCCATAACTCGGTAAAAATATGCTCGGTCTAAGATCCCAATAGACCGGACTGCAGACCGTCAATTAAATTCTTTCAATTGCTCAATTCAATAAGAACATTGAGTTTGCTTAAGATACGAGTTCATTGCGAATAGTGAATTGTTTTTGGACATCCAAAGCTTACATTTAATTTGGTATCCCGGATTGCTGGATGCTTCATGAAGCATCACCGTACATTACTGAAGTCACACACTGCAAGCAGATATGGCCAATAAATTATGGGAAAGTTTAGTTCGAAAGATGTAGTTTATTGCACGGTTGGATGATTAAGTCATTCTTCTGCACATTTACAGTTGATCTGATCATGAAAGTTGAAAGCCCTCCGTAAACAAAGCCCTCCAAACTATTACAACCACTACCACAGCGCTTATCCTGTGAAAGAAACAGACTTTGAAAACCATAACGGGTACAATATAATCATTTTCTCCCTAGCTGAAGCACTCGTAAGTGCAGCGTGAATTCATATCGACCATGCCGAAGACCAATCCTTAACATGCATAATGAAATCTCGAATACATGGTTACAGTGTTGAAGAGTCATTAAACACTACCAGCTGTAGATATGGAGGAACAAAGGTTCGAAATCGAGAGGAAAGTTAATGTGATGGAAGAGCTCTTGTAATCCAGAACTGTAGGATGTTAAAGTTAGTGAATGCTCATCAAGGCTGTATTTGGAAAGAAAAAACGGAAAATATAACTCGTATACCCGAAGTGAATAGAGGGCTTTGAAAATGAATTAAGACCAGTTATGCATACATACCTAGTCGAGCAACTCAAACTAAAATAGTTTACCCAATTGACAACTGATCCAAATGAAAAACATCAGAGTAGGTGACGGAGGTTACCAAGCTGGCGTTTGATCCATCCAAAAGGCAACAACAAGCAGTTTCTATCTTCCTTTTCATCCCTAGCACCAACACCAGCTTGGTTGAGAGATCCATCATCGTATTCGCCCAAAGTATCAACGTGAGTATCGGAGCGGTTATAGTCGGAGTGGAGAATGTTTTGAGACTACCATCAAATTCAAATTAGTTTAGGGGTTCTTGATAGAAAGAGTTTTCGTCACTCACAGCAGCCATGTTAGAAGCTCTGGCAAAAGGATAACGAATATCCGACGGATTGCGTGGAAGTTCAAAGACAGCACCAACGGTAATCATTGTCTCTCGGTTACCGGCAGCAGGTTGAGCGTTGGCACGAAGCTCACTTTCTGGGAATGACTGCAACTCAATGCTGCTGAGGTTGTCATCGAAAGATGGACGGTCAAAGCTAAAAGCTGGGACGTCAAGAGTTGCTTGATTCTGTTGATTACCAAGACCATAGTCCATTGGAGTGGCTTGACGACGAGGAACTTCTTGAATCTCATCGAAACTGGCATTCATCTCGGAATGCTGACTATCAGGTTCCTCGATAATGGTAGGGGTTCTTACAGGGACAGGAAAGGGGATGTTCTCCCAAGCTGGAGAAGGCACCGCGACCTTTGGAGAGGTTCTAGCTGTGTCCGCGAGAAATTGATGAAAGTCGGCTGACTGAAATTGCATGCGCTCTCTGAAAGCCGCGTGTTCTTTCTCAGTTCTTGCCCGGTTGAACTTCCAACGAGCAATTGCGGCCTCGTTTTCCGCCGAAAGATAAGATCCCTCAGCGGTTGTTACACTTCGAGATATCAGTATTTTCGTGTGTTCAAATTGATTAAGAAGAGAAGGGTGGAGTTTCTTACCTTGAGTGCGAGGGCGCAACATTTAGGGACATATTAAAGCTATTGCCAATAGTCTCACTCATGAGCGTTAGTATATTTTTGAGTATTTGAACTAGGAGTCAGGGGGAGAGATTCTTACATGGAATCCGACATGGCTCGTATTAAATTCGAGCAAACGATCGAGGAAAATATAATAAGGTATTATAGAAATTCTCAAACTCAATGCAAACGTAGGAGCAGAGTTTGGAAAGAAAAATTGTTGGAAATAAGTTCGAACTTTGAAGTGTTTCTGCAAAGATGTTGGTGTTAGGAGAGTTCAAATATTGTACAGGCGATGCCAGAGAGTGGACGATTTGAATTATGAGATTATACGTGAATGGAAGATCTAGACGCTTTCCTTGAAGACAAATGAGAAATAATCTCAGATATCCAACAAGAAAAGTAGTACTAACTCGAAATAATGGGATTGAAGAAATTGTTGTTGTTGTGGGAAAGAAGATGGGGACGCGACGGACCGAAAGTGAAAGATATATTCACCACTCGAGGCTGTAGTTATAACATTCACCGCCTAGCAAAAATCATAATTGGATACTCGAGACTCCTCAAACTATTATTACTGGCAGAACAGCAGGCTGGACTATCTCCTCATTTCGAGTCAGCCTTGTTAACTATTCAAGAAGGTGCTGTACTATCTGGTTAACATGATTTGGAGCTTTCTTATAGAGATCAAATCTAAGAGATTGTAGTATGGTAACTTCACATAACTTAGATATCTCACTTCATTACAGCTTTCATTCAAGTCACACAAGATGGTAGAACAAAGTAGTTTATTGAGAAAAGCCTTTCATTTGCATCGTCATGATAGCTGTGAATGCAACATGCAAACACCAGAAGCTGACAACCTGACAACCCAGCAAACTGTCCCAATCATTCTTGAACACTGAGCCTTCCCTAGCACAGAAGCCCCAGAAAACATTAAAGCCTTATTGATCTGGTTTCAGTCCCAAAGTCTCCGAAAGATTCATTTGAATGATATTATCAAGTTGTTTTCTCTTCTCATTATATTCCTTCTTGTGGTTCATCTCCAAATTAGCATCAACAGAGTCCTTCTTGCAAGCCATTTTGACATTGTTAAGTTGATTGTCCTTCTCTGGAATTTCTTTCTCCGAACCCCCTGATAGAATCTCTGATATAACCTTAGTGTACAGCTGTCCCTCATTGTTCAACAAATCTTCGTATCTGATTTACCTGCCTTGCATTTTCTCAATCTCTGCACATAAACGCCTATGGACTATATTAGATGCGGCCGAGATAACCAGAAATATTACAGCAAACAAAAAGACAAATCCACTGAGATCATACTCCAGGTATGTTTCGTGGCATCGAGCACTATCGGGAATTGAATCGCAGATATGTCTTCCTGGTTGGAGAACTAAATTGTTGTTCAATGGAGCAACACCCTTGAAATCGTACACAAGAAACTTGTGCCCAGACACGTAGCTTTCAGTTCGATTGGAGTAGTAATTGAAGCCAAGGATAATAACGACAGGAATCAAAGTAAGGATGGCGATAGTACAGAGAAATTCGAAATAGCATTTGGCGAGAAACTTATTGTACCAGTTCATGGCATTTCTACGCTCGAAAGATGTTCCACGTTGAGTGATGTTTTGCTTGATAACTTCTTGATGTCCCATAGATTTTTCGATATTCATTGCTTTATCAATGACGTAGGAATAAGAATCGGACTTGGAACGCATTTTGTGTTTAGGGGGACCTGTCATCTTTGATGGAATATGGTGGGTAGATACTATAGTTGTATAGTTAGTTAAACAGTTTCTTGAGACAGTAGCTAAGCTTTTTCCTGAACTCTGACAAGGTAGAACAGATAGATTAAACCCAAACTTCCAATGTTCTGAAATATGTAAATCTTGAACAAGTTACAACAACATGTTATTTGAAAAGGATTAAAGCTTTAGGTGAGTTCAAGAATAAACAGCCTTTCGGCTTTAGACTGCTGCCTAGACTACCAGACAATCTTTCCGGAAATAAATGCATACCTTTGTTGAAATTTGACTCAAAGTGGATGAGATTGTACGGAAGTCTGGGCTTCTCGATATCAAAGACAGTGGAGATTCGTTGAAAACACCACGGTTTGATGGTTTGATAGTGTTAATCCAACGAACAGACAATATCAATGAGTGAAAGTGTGTTGAAAGTGCAAAGGAACAGGTATTTGGAGAAGCGATTTTGATATTGAAGGTTAACTTAAGATTTTGTCGCCTATGGTAGCGCGTCGGGACGCTAAGCCTATAGTGTGCGAACTTCTATCATATTTACTTCTACAATTGACGGTGAATTATGAAATTTCTTCAAGAGTACTGATTCTTCATCTTGACAGAAACACACGGAATTTCATTATTTGAAAATATTGGAGTGAAGTTATGTTTACGTCTTTCGAAAACTGCCACAAAGACTTCCTTCATGTTCCTCGCAGGTCGCAGCCCCGAGAGAAGCCACCGATGCACTCAATATTCATGTAGATTGTACGAATAATACTTGATCTCTGCCGCTCTCTCCTGAGTCAAGCCACTGTGGAAACTGGTAGAAAATACTAGGCCCACAAGTAGTAAGTGCAGTAGTCTCATTTCCATCTATATGTTCTCCATAATCATTCATCTAATTTCAGAATCACACTTCGGTTCCGAAGAATCATAGCTCCGCGCTTCCTTTAGCTAACTTGAACTTGAAGTCCTTTAGCCCGCCAATCCCAACGTCGATCTTGAATAGTGCTCCCGCATGCTCGTCGCCCCCATCACTTGCGCTCGTGACCCACAACTCAGTACCCACAAATACGGGACAAGTCACACACTTCGTTGGATACTTGATTTCGCCAACGACTTTGCCTTGAGGATTAATCTTCAGCACACGCCCTTCCCCAAACACACATTGCCAGATATTCCCTTCCGAGTCGAACTTGAACCCATCGGGCTCTCCATCTCCATCGTGTTTCCAAAATACCCGCTTGTTGGTCACATCGCCAGTCGAAGCATCGTAGTCGTACGCCCAGATAGTTTGCTCGGTTGTATGGGTGAAGTACAGAGTTTTTTGGTCTGCAGACCAGCCAATCCCGTTAGGAATTGTCAGACCTTCACGAATAGTATGGCGTATGAGATCATTGTCGAAGCGGAACATTGTACCTGAAGGCGTCGAGTTTAGCGGCAAGAACGCATAGGGTGAGGGCACAGTCATCATGATTCGGGGGAGATAAAGGGTAGATCACATGCCACAGACTACAAACTGGGACTAAGAGATTCCACACATCCACTTGGTGCTTGTTGGAAATCCATAGCTCAGGCTTATCGTCAGTATCTACTCGGGAATCAAAGTATCACCCACCTTCACTTTGTGGCTCCCCCACCCAAAAGTCATTCATAGTTCCGATCCAAAACCTCCCTTTTGGATCTACGGCCCCATCATTACTCCTCAGTCTATCATCTTTTTCCTCACTGTCATAAAACCTTTTCAATAACTTCATCTCTCCATCGCTTCTCCTGAGTACGTAGATCCCGCTTTTACCACCCACCAATATCCTATCGGTGCAATCTATACCCTCAATATCAGCTGTTACGCCGACAGGAATATCTAGCTGCATGGTCGTAAGAGACGATGGACCAACAGTGAGATCGATTGTATGGAGACGTTTCTTCTTGATGTCCACAAAGCGGAGTGTGTTGGTGGAAGGCTCATAGAAGGGAGCTTCACCGAGCCCACAGTGTGGGTTGATGTATGGTTCCGTGACTGTCCATGTTTGTATGGAAGACATTACTAGTTGATATCGAGAATTGAGATCCGAGTTTGATTGCTGCTTGAATGTGGAAGTTTGATCTACAGATGTTGAGGTACTTGAGTACTACAGCTGTTACTGGCTGTATATATGGCACGGCGATTATCTGGTGGGGAAGGAAGTGATGTCACATCGGAAAATCTTTTCAGCGAGAATTGAGACTTCGAGATATTGCTTCCTGACATGGAATGAATTTCTATCAGTGCGGAACTCTTAGAAAGAGAAATAGGACTAAGTACTTCTACAATTCTATATACTATCGCTTTCATATAAGTTGTGCCGTAATTCCTTATTGCTTTTGGCAAAATCCGGTATTCCGGGCCTCTTGCCGTCGTTGCAAAAGGGGTAAATTTTGGCAAAATTTACATAGACTTGTGATTCCATTGGAACTGCGAGAACAATATTATGCTATTGGGATCAAGAGGTAGTACAAAATACTGCTTCCTTAAAAAGACTATTTATCTGTCGAATCTTACTCTTGCTTACTTTTATTGCTTATCCCTCTTGCCTTTTACATTCAAGGTTTCCATTGTCCGGATTCAGTCAAACAATCGGAGGTATTCCACTCCTGAAATTCATTAGAACAATTCAAAAGACTTAGGTATTGAGATCACTCCAAACGTTGAATCGTTTCGGGTATTGAAAGTCCACAGCCAGTCTGCTAGGACGGACCATTTGACACTCTAGTCGCAGTCCTCACATGAAGGATTGGGAAGGATTGTATTGTATACTCCCTGTGCTTTATCTCTATGTAGTTTCGCTACATGTGACCTGTGAAACAGAACGAACACGTCGCATTGGAAGAAGAGCTTTGGTGCAGCTTCTCTGACGTGTCGCTTTCGCTGTCCTTCAATTCTTGATCGTCCACTGTCTCTATTATTATCGTGCATAAAACCGAGTTTCTCGGTCTCTACCGATGACCCCGCTTTGTAGGATTGATGAGAGCATGGTGTAGATAGCCCACCGTTGCCGTAGATGTTAATTGAGGATCAAAGTTTAAACACATTATCGTGAATTAATCCCCCGTCATAATCCACCGAGACGGAATTTTCCCATTCTGTGCAATAAATTCACATCGCGTTTATATTTGTCGGAACCGCGGTGTCGGAACCGAAACTTTGGAATCATTCGTAAAAGCTTGATATATATATATGTCCTATAGCTGCATATTATTCTTCGAGTGCTCGGAGATGGTAGTCTTCGCGGCAATTGCAGGTTAATAATTTCTCGAAATGCTATATCGACAATCTGTTTCAACGGCTATCAGGCATTATGTTTTGCGGTGAGCCACAAGACTAAAAAATCACTGGAACTTATTGGGTTTCCGACGAGAGCTCTCCAAGTCCTAGTAGCGCAAATGCAGAACTATTGACTTAGTGATGCGTGTCTGGGCTTGCCAGCAAAGAGATGCATGTAATCAACTCCTTCAAGACGTGGAAAAACTCAATCGCCACTCTTTTGCTTCTACTTCTGTACATCATGTTGCAATGCTTATTCGAGTTTAGGATGAACATAGATTGGTAGTGGTTTTGACGACGCGTAAAGCACAAGTAATAATGCTGGCCATTTATGATGATGTTGCTATTGGCGCCAGCGAAGAATCTTCACCGCTGGGGCTAGAACCCCTTTTTGTCTCTTCGTCTTTCACCGACAGTCGCGGATCTATACCGTAATCCCAATTGGGATAATTGCGTGGCAAACGTGGATATGATTCGGTATGGGGGTAAAGCTGCAAGTGAACGCACGCATAAATATCGTCGACTTGGCGCTATCTCGTCACATTGCGCAAGAAGAGAGTCAATCCCGAGCCCCATAAGACTTACTTACGACTTGCAGATTCGGACAGGACCCGTTAGGACCAAACAGCAGGAAAGACAAGCAGGCAGACCGCTGTTCGCCATGCGTTTTTTCGCAGGCTCAGGATAGTGTGGAGAATCAAACTGTTGCTGAGGCAATTGACGAATCTCCTCCGATGGCAAATGCCAGGGCACTTTCACGTGACCATATTACTTCCAGACGAGATGCAGATGGCGGCGCACGGATAAGCTTAATATAAGCAAACAGATACTTTTTTGCTTGGGTTGTGTTCTTCCTTCATTCTGGAATCAAGTTGTTAATGTTGTGTCACTCCTAAAAGGGGATCGCGTACACATCAACTTGGTCATAACGGGCATGGTGAAAAACATGAATATCATTTTTCTTCCAATACCAATATTGGTGAATTGACCACTAACTTCTATGGAATTCAGAATCAATGTACATTCCAAGATTTATTTCCACGCGAAGATATTGATAAGGGTTGGGATTTGCATCCTCCTCTGGATAGTATGTCAATAGTCCCCGTTGAAATATAACAAATAGCCGTAAAGCGGCCTGATAACTTCGGAAGCTCAGATCATTATTATCAAATCAACCAAGTCCCAGCCTCTTTATTTTTGGAGTTTCGTATTACCGAATCGAACGTGGTGGCTGGGATGTTTAGGAGTCGAAGTAATCGCGCTTGACATGGCTCCGGGCATTAAGTTCATGACATTGGCTCCGAAAAGCACATGACTGTCATTTGCTGCGACTGTCTCCCGCTGCGTGTCCGTTAGGGAGTACATATGCGGTATCTGCACGTGCGGGAATTTATAACGTGCATCTTAAGGGACCCAAGCATTGAAGGGCCAATCATTCTAGCTCGCCTCAAAATTCGCATCCATATGCGGTTTTGGACTCACAGTATATGACTTATCTCTTTTCATCAATCAATTGGGTTGTCAGAAATCGGTGATTGATTGCTCTGATCCATATTGTCGACGGCTCACCTTGTATAATCACAACTGCTTCCCTAGATTTTCCAATTAGGTCTGATGGTTGCATGGTTGCGTGTTGTTTAGTTCAATCACAGTCGTATCATATGGTCTGCATAATTGTGATGTGAACGAGCTCGCATCGCTTGCTCGCATAAACCGTTGTCCAATACTGTCTCCCTCACTTATCAAGATGCATCGGGGCCAAGGGCCGAATTGATTAATGGCATGACGTTTTTTCGGTTCTGTCAACCTACTTTTCCAAAATTGATGGTAAGCAAAATGGAGATTGTTGAGCCGTATTAATTTTTGAAAACGGAAATCCCGATGACCTTGAAAACTTGATAGATACGGTAGGGAAAAGTAAAATGATTTCTACATGTGGATCGTCGGAAGTTCTGGAAAACCGATAATGAAGTATCAGACAGCGCCAAGCTTATTCACACACAACTCACTGGGGTTGACAACATCAATCAAAATGGAGACTGAGCAAAAAGAATCATTTAATTAAAATCCCCAGACGATGTAGGCCTACCCATAGGATTTGGGGGTGCTACCGAGAATCAATGGAATTTTTGTAGAAGATGGATTGTACCCCTTCATCAATCCTCGTCTATTTATTTGCTGAGGTAAAGGATTGGTGACCCGTTCAAAGATTATCGAGATTATCAAGGTTAAGATGTTCTTATTATTGTTCTCGGTGGACCAATTCTAGGTACGGGGATCTAAAATAAAGTCTATGGTATAGGTAATAACGCTAAGATGAGGTTCCAATAGTTCGAACCTAGATTAATAGTGGGTATGCGACCTTCCCAAGTTTGGCTTTATCAATTTCTCATCGACTCTCGAGTTTCAGAAAAGTTTCCCCAAATTCAAGCCCATCGGTGAGGTATCCAGCAAAGATATCAATCTTGTCGATAAGTACAAATCTCGCGAAACCTCGGGAACTCCTGCCAACTAAGAAATCGACGAAAAGAGTATCTCTCGAGCTTGGATTGAGTATTTGGTAATTTTTGACTTTCGTGAAAGCTTGGTAACGAGCTCAGGGTCCGCACAAAGAGACAGAGAGACATAACCAATCGTGGAAGACGCCGAAGGACAAAGATGGCGTATCCATAATCACCGAAGCTATGAGACAGAACGGTCGGCCTTGTTGCTAAAGAGGTTAGTTTATCATACACAAGTCCCATTTCATCACATCCGTTTGTATTTCATCAACAATTTTGAGGTTAAAGACTTTTCTTGCCCCGGTAAGCATTTAACACAAGCATAATGAGATGAGGCCGGCACGACCACTTGCAAATTGTACTATTATGCCATCGAGTTTGAGTTTGGATCTACGGGCATCATATGACAATAGATGTGATCTCTGTGGATCAGGTACATATGCTTTTTGGGCAGCTATGCGCGCTGTGTAATTGTTATGCGGACCATCTTTTCGAGGTAGTATCGTCAGCGGCACGGCGCGTGGCGCATGACTTTCCTTTTTCTGTAAAGCCGGATGAAAGGGACCAACCTTTCTGGCGCAAAGAAATAAATCATATATGCGCTGTCTTGTTCCGTGATTTACTTTCTTGTCCGCGTTACGTGATCTGATCGGGACAGGCGATTGATATTGACGAATGTTTTGGGTAAAAATACCTTATATCGAATTGTTGGGAACGGTTGTCGAATCTGATGGCTACACTTCCATGCGATGGCGCCCTCAAGGATCCCCCAAATATACATACATCAGTGCGTAGGAGACTGGAACTTATGCAGCTCATCTTGCTGCCGCTCACCGGTGCTCTGGTCCAAACTAAGTGTGGAAACATAGTGTGGCCAAGCCAGCGTACGACCACCGGATCAAATGTGTCGACATGGGTTAAGATTGCAGCAAGATCAAAGATCACCGAGGTCCGCCATTTCAAGGTTCTAGTTCAATAAATTTCTCTTCTAGAAAAAGCAGAGAGGGAGAGGTAAAATGTTTAAAATGTTGCAATATTTCCGATTTGACATCATTATGTGTATGCTGTACCTGGCGTACGAGGTGGTTACAACTAATGGGCGATCATAGAACTTTCCGAAGGATGGTACATAGGCACTACATACAATTGATTCAGATTATTCAACTATCTCACACAACTATCAGTTATCTAAAATTCAACAAGAGGGGTTCAGGAAAATCATTCTTACTTGGAACACAGGGTAGGAAGTTAAACTATTATAAAAGAAGTTTCACTTGGATAATTTCCATGTTTGTCATAATTTTCTTTCTAACTCAACAGAACCTGTGAAGTTTGAATGTCAAAACTCCCAATGTGATGTGGTGGTTCATGTGGGAGATCTCAAGGCCCAAGAGAAACTATTTCTGAAGCTTCGAAATTCCCTCTAATATTATTAGCCATGTTCGCTATGCTATGCAGTTTCCTTCCCTGCTGTCAGAATTCTCGGGTCCTTCTACTCGGTGGCGTGTAGCGATGAAAAAAGAGAAAACAATATTGCAAATCAATCCGCCAATAGACACCTGTCTTACATGCTAATATCAAAGCTTTCTCCCTATAAAATATCAAAAAGTGTAGAAATCGATCAAATAGGAGAATTGGGAGCGAGAAATGGCCGTTTTTGTCTACTTCCTTTTTCTTAACATTTTCACTTGCAGGATTTCCTATGCATGTGTATCGTTTCCACATAGACTTAGGCTGTGGTCACTTGGTCACCACGTTGAAAAGTTACCAACCACACTGATTTTGTCCTGCAGACTGCGGATGTACTAATGCAAAGCGATATGATATCCATCAATCAAAGTTTCTTATTTCTACAGGGCGTAACATGGCAACGACTTCTTTCCATCAGCTTTAGCCTATACCAGTATAAGTAGAAAAGTAACTAATTTGACTAGCAAGGAACTCGATCAACTACAGCTTACAGGGAACTTCCATTTCACAGACCGTGGCTTCAGCACCATTTTTTGACCGTGCTAATGCAGGATAGCGTCACCTCCCACCCCCAATTTACTACTTTCCATTCCTTCAGCGCACTGATTGTTGAAGAAAGAAGTGCTTATCTTTTTCTAGTAAGATCCTTCATGGTTCTATAACCTTCACCGAAAGGAAGACTGATTTAGTACGGCATAACGATTTCAGTACGTCAAACAACATTCGTATGAATGGGTCGTAGAGTATGGTGCTTGAATAGCGGGGAGATTATGCATCTACCAAGATGTGTGTAGCGTTAGATGCATTATCGTTCTATGCGCCCAAGTATCTATATCTTTATGTCACAAATTGATGTGTGAAGAACATCTACCCTCCTAGGTAAGGTACAGCAGCTAAAGTTTTTCTAACAAGCGCCCTTTGCCCAAAGGAGGATGTTAATGTAGTCTATCCATATAATATAACGTGATACACAAGGATCTTCTGCGCGTGGCCTCCCGCTTTCCGAATGCTGGAACCAAGCACGGTATGGCTCCAGAAAATAGTTTCCTGGAACATTGTGAACCTCTAGGCTTGTTAAGAATCATCTCAAAAGGATACGTTTAAGCCCTGGTACCTTGATAATGCTACAATGCCTGCAGCCAACAAGCAACCCTAGCTAATGCCTCGAGAAAAAAAAGACCCGCCTCACTGCGACCATGGAAACAATTCCATGAAATCTTGTGGGTGCTGGTGCGGTGAAGGGTAGGGTCAGTGTCTGTGAGCAATGAGCGTGGGACTGGGACGGTTCGAAGAACCACAAAGCTTGGGGTCTTCCTCCTCATGCAGAAAGCTGTGCAGAGCTAAAAGCGTCATCCACCACATTCTTCCATCTATAGTCATTCATCACCGATTTCTACATTTTTTGGTATTCCTTTACGACCAGACTGCTGCATCAGCTGTAGAAATTCGACAGAACTAGATTCTGACATCCCATCGGTGCTCACCAACCACTT
The DNA here is from genome assembly GCA_004786275.1 of Botryotinia convoluta. Lineage (NCBI taxonomy): Eukaryota > Fungi > Ascomycota > Leotiomycetes > Helotiales > Sclerotiniaceae > Botryotinia > Botryotinia convoluta. The sequence continues at coordinate 60,014 of PQXN01000190.1, read as the reverse complement.
ATAAAGCCTTTTTGCTCGTTAAGAACTGTGAGTGGTGCGCCAACCTTCAAAATCTCCACCTATCTGTATGTTTATTTCGTTATGCCTTCGTTTTGTTCCACACTACTGGTTATGGCATCCACTCCGTTCATCTCTAATGCTCAGTGAGTTTGCCTCACAGTATTACAAGTCATTCATTCCTTTGTTGGTTCGAGGCAAGGCCCGCCTTCCATATTTACATATTCACGGTCACATCTTATGCTCCCGAAAGAATCCCTGTCGAACCACTTCACCTCACAGGAATCAATACAAATACATCTCAAATAATCATTCGTGCGCACAATTATTGCTTTTTCATTTGACGATTGAATCTGAACCCTTCGAGTGACGAAGCTGAGAATAGCAGGAAAAGAGCTGACCCCTCACCGCTCGCTGGAAAGCCTCATTGGCAAGCCAGCGCCATAGATATTCGATCTGGCTGTTCAAGGTCCTCTAAGTCGCCCATTGCGCGAAAGTTCTTTCGTTGCTTTTGCCGATAACGCGGAAGCGTCTTCATTGCTAAATCGTTTTCCCGGAACACAATCTTCTGAACTACTTGAACAACGACTTTCGGATTTTGTTTCTAAGCTTCACAGCTACCAGCAGAGTTGGGAGGGAGAGGGAAAACGTCAATGTCCCGGTCCTCGAGACCAAGAAGGGTTAGGGGATCAGGACTCGATGTCGCAGAGGCCTTCTGCGTCTCGTCCTGCATCTCGCTCACCACCAGAAAGTCAAAAGATTACTCTCCCACCTGTGCAGATGCGAGATGATCCTCGACATGGAGGGCGACAAGCAGACAGACAATCAGATCAGGGCAACCGAGGATTACCACAACCTCATCATACACTACCTTCTCCTTCATCACGGACTCCTCAGCCTGTATCAACTGGAGAGGATTGGAAGTCCTCAGGACCATCGCGCGATCTTGGTGTACATTCAATTTTGAACCCGACAGAACCTGAAAGCGCATCAAATTCCAGTCGCCGATTGAGTGGTGGCACTACAGATTCACCACTCTCTACAACAGCCGGACCAACTTCACATTTTGCTGCAAGTCCTTCGGTGGCAACTACTCATCCTTACTCCAATCGTCCTCCCATCAGCACTTCGCCTTCCTTAGACAGTTTTAACCCAAATTTCCCAAGGGGCGCAGGCCGCAGAATGCTAACACCCAGATCACCTCGGCCTGCCAGTATAGGCAGAGCGCCAGCTCACGGGACTATCAATGCACAAGAGTCACCCTTTTTGCCACCGAGAAGGCCGGAACAAGGGCAAACTCCAGTATCAGAAAACCCTCCTTTAGCAACACCATCCGGGCAATCTCACGCCCAACATTATGGGTTTCCCTCTACAGGCACAACGCCAATAGAACGACGAGCAGATAATTCTCAGATGCAAGTTCCAGGACGTGTCCAACATAGCGCTAGTCCCAGCATCTCAGCATCTTCACAAACGCCGAGCCAGACTTCCCCCGCGTCCGGCTATCCTTATCATCAAAGTGGGCAGAATCCTCAGACAAGTGGGTCTTATTTTCCAGGTTCCAGTTTTGGTTCTTCAGTGCAACAAGGGAGTGGATTACAATTACAAGCACCGCCTGCGGCATCAGAAGGTCCGTACAATGCTTCTCAGATTGGTTCCTCACTCCACTCCACTCCAAGCTCGAGGCAGGCTTCTGCCTCCGAGCCCTACGGTGTCCTGACAATAACCACGGCTCACGGCGTGGCTTATCATGTACCCGTGGACACGCACCAAGCGTCGCGTTTAGCTGACGAGAAGCGTGCGCGCAACGCAGGAGCATCGGCGCGATTCCGACAACGTAGAAAGGAAAAGGAGAAGGAGGCTTCATCCAACATCGAAAAACTCCAATCGCAGACTAGAGACCTTGAACGAAGAGTGAGAGAAGCAGAAGGAGAGAGAGACTTTTACCGGGGAGAACGGGATCGATTCAGGGATATGTTACTTCGAAATCCTGGGACTAGAGATATGGCACTTCACGGGCCACCGAGTCCTCGTTCCATGAGGCAAATGTCTTATCCTGGTCCTCCTCCACCAAGTGCGCAATCAATGAGTTTTCAAGGTCCTGATAACGGCGAAAGGCCACCAAGACGTCGGAGGACTAATGCTCAAGGAGAATTTATGAGCGTACCATACTCGCATTCTCCAGCGTCAACTCTACCACCCGTTCAAAGTGGATTTCAACCCGCTCATGGACAAGGGTTGCCTAGTCTGCCCCCTCTACGCATCGATAATCTTTCAACTGGTACAGCCACAGGAGCATCAACTCCATCGCTATCTGCTGGCCCTCCTTCATTTGATTCTTATTCGCGAGGGCCATACGATCGAGCCTGGCCCAAACAGGAAAACGGTGGACGACGATAAATTCTATACTTAATTTTACTATAATATACTTGATGGAAACAACAGCACTTCAAACCTTTGCTAAAAAGTCTTCCAAATTCTTCGAAGCCGCTTTCCGAATTTAATCAAACATTCTCAAATATACAAATCGATCTCTTCTATCTACAATACTTACTTGATTGTCACCTGTATATTTACGCTATTTCAAACGACACTCTACTATACATACCAATCGCAAGATTTCTGCAAAAAGAACTGCATACCCTCGGGCGACCGAACCTTTTTATTTTGATATTTGCATCTCTTTATGTTAATTATACCCCCTGGCGGCTAATTATGTTCCTTACCTTCGTTTGTTTCTTTTGTAAATGCGAGACATTTCTTTTCTGACAGGAGTGTGGACAACTAGTGGGAATTAGTCAAGCATCATTTATTTTGTGATACCATTTTCAGTTGGGAATTGGTAGGAGCGGTGTTAATTTCGGAAGTGTTATTTTATTTGTTTGGGCAGTAGGGTGTGGGTATCTCCAGAGACAAGTAGGGAAAACGTCTGGTGGGAGGATTACGAAGCATATCAATATATACACTTAATATCACGCTGAGGCGAGGATGGAGGCAAAATTGGGGTTCGAGACATGTAAGAAAGGGGATATGGAAGGAAGAGGGTTGTATTTGCAAACCATATTGCTTTTCCGGGGCTGGGAAGGTTGATTTATCATATACAAAAAACATCAGATTGTACAACGATATTGTGTATAACCTCAAGTTTAGCACACCAGGGGGAGTTAGGGGAGCCTTTATTTGACCCTGGAACCACCACGTTCTACAGATAATTCAGTACATATAGGTAGATAAAATCATTACTGCCAAAATTAATAACATATTTGATTCCCATCTTTGACCTTTTCCATGCTGTGTGATTGCATTAATTTGGCGGGAGGCGTAGTTTGCGTATGGATATGAGAAACCGAGATGTATAGGTCTCACTTCCAAACAGTTCTTTTCCGAAGCACCGGAAAATTGCAGTAACGAATCTCTTACCTATCACAATTATCATCATCTCGATATCTGATAAATGATTGAAATTGAATTGAGATGTCTAGAATAGATAAGAATTGCTATTACTATTGAGATGAGGGAGACTATCGTCGGTAATGGTGCGGGGGAGCTACAGCTTCGTGAAGCTTATGCATTATAGGAAGGGCCAGCCGAAGAACTCCACTAGAATTTGATTATCATTGGCCTTATCTTTTCATCCCACCAAGCACCATGCACCAAGCTGTAACCTTGACAAACCTGCGAACCAACAATAATCAGAAGCAAAAAAGCCCTGCACTTGCACCACCTATGGTAACTTCAATAAAAGTATATCTTCTAGTCATTGATCTTCCCCCTTCAGATGTTCAAAGTTATTCCTCCTCTGCAATCATATCTGCGTAATACAGCATTTCCAAGATTCTGCTCGCATTTATCTAATGCAGCTCCTCGAGTGAAGACTGAATTCTCTTCCAAGCCCTCTATCCTTCCATTACGACCTTATCACAGATCTTTCAGCAGCACATTTGCCAAGATGTCTGATCTTACTGTTGAGCTTACTGCCCCCAATGGCAAGAAATACGTTCAGCCAACTGGTCTATTCATTAACAATGAATGGGTGAAGAGTAGCACAGGTCAAAAGATTACATCTATTAATCCCTCGTATGTCAAATTTCAACTCGGCATAATACGACTCGGCTAACTTCATGATTAGAGATGAATCAGAAATTGCATCCGTATATGCTGCATCAGCAGAAGATGTCGATACCGCAGTCAAAGCAGCTCGAGCAGCTATGCGTAACCCTGAATGGCGCGATATGTCCCCTACTGATCGCGGTTCCCTCATGATTAAGCTATCCACTGTCATTGCCGAACATACAGAAATACTTGCAACTATCGAAACTTGGGACAATGGAAAGATCTATAATGACGCCGTTGCTGATATTAACGAGGTGAAAGCTGTTTTCAAATATTATGGTGGATATGCCGATAAAATACACGGACAAGTGATAGATACTGGTATTGCGAAATTCGCATACACAATTAAGGAACCAATTGGAGTATGTGGCCAAATTATTCCATGGAACTATCCATTAGGTATGGCTGCATGGAAACTAGGCCCCGCTTTAGCATGTGGTAATGCTGTTGTGATCAAGGCTGCAGAACAAACTCCGTTGAGTATTCTTGTTCTCGCAAATTTGATTAAGGAGGCGGGCTTCCCACCAGGTGTAGTAAATATCTTGAACGGGTATGGCAGAGAAGCGGGAGCTGCAATTGCAACACATCAAGATATTGATAAAGTGGCTTTTACCGGTAGCACTAGCACAGGAAAAGAAATTATGAAGATGGCTGCTAGCACCATGAAGAATATCACTTTAGAGACGGGAGGAAAATCTCCCTTGATGATTTTCGATGATGCAGATCTTGACCAGGCTGTCAAATGGGCGCATTTTGGTACGCTTTTATTCCGAAAGCCACATGCCGTGTCATGTTCTTTTCTCCTGTAGCACAACCCTTCAAATCTCCCATTTGCTAATCCGTCCTAGGTATTATGTCGAACCAAGGTCAAATTTGCACCGCCACATCTAGAATCCTCGTGCAGGATTCTATCTATGATAAGTTCATTGACGCCTTCAAGAAGCAAGTCAAAGAAGTTTCTGTCGTTGGTGATCCATTCGCTGAAAACACATTTCAAGGTCCACAAGTTACTAAAGCTCAGTACGACCGTGTACTAGGTTACGTTCAAATAGGCAAAGATGAAGGCGCCACACTACTCTCTGGAGGTGAGGCTTTCACAAACGCTCATCCATCGGGCAAGGGATTCTTCATTACCCCCACTGTCTTCACAGATGTCAAGCCAAGCATGAGGATTTATAGAGAGGAAGTTTTCGGACCATTCTGTGCCATTGCTAGCTTCAAGACGGAAGAAGAAGCAGTGGAAATGGCTAATGACACGACATATGGTCTTGGCTCGGCAATCTTTACAACTAATCTAGACAGAGCTCATAAGCTTGCCAGAAGAATCGAAGCGGGTATGGTTTGGATCAACAGTAGTCAGGATTCTGACTATAGGATTCCCTTTGGGGGTGTAAAACAGGTAGGTCAATCTTCATGCCATTGTCAAAACGCGTGTATAACTTGCTAACGTCAAAAAAAGAGTGGAATTGGCAGAGAATTAGGAAAAGAAGGCATGCGCGGTTCGTTTACCCTTTATTTTCCATCAATTTGGATATCTTTTGACATTGTTCCGATTTGTTTTCGATATTTTACTAATTTTCTCACTTCTGCTAGCATACTCACAAGTCAAGGCCGTTCACATCAACCTAAACACAAAACTATAGGCTCTATGCAAGCACATAGGTTGTTAGGGTGTTGTATTATGGAAGATGGGATCATAGCTATCGTTGTCGTCGTCCTCGTGTATATATATGATGAAAAGATACCAATATTTAGAGTTCCATTTTCCCCGACACAAAGCTTTCCATTACAATCTGCAATAGCTTATCATATGTCTTTAAATTGTGAACCGTCAATGGCTTATTTGTTATCTTCAAATAATTTTTATCTCATTTACATGTTCTTATATACCAAAATCTTTATAATACGTGGATTTTCGTTGTACATAAACTTTTACATGCCCAGAATCCCTCCCTTCCATCTCTACAAATGCTTTGAAGCAAAACAATAAATTTACCGTTAAAAGAATGAATTCTAAAAACTTGGTAAGCCAGGCCGCCTGCTTTGCAGCGCGCTTCATGTGTCTTGCATGCTTTGAATAGACATACTCCCCATCATTTAACACACTGCGCTTTCTGAACTCTCTGAAATCTTCCATCTCGGCTTTCTTGCGTACTCTCTCTTGCTCTTTTCTCGTGTGGAATTCGTTCCAGGGTTCGCGGGGGACTCCTGGCAAAGTTGCAGCAGCTATCTCCAAGGTCTCCTCATTATTTTGCGATGAGGCGAATATCATCTCATGCTTGTAGTAATGGTATTCTTCGTGGTTCGGCTTTGATGGGTCGAAGTTGTAATCCTCCCAATGAGATTCGTCTCGAGGATTGTGGCAAACAACCATTTCGCCTTCCTCCGTTGCCTCTAAAAGTTTGTCATATCCCAGACCACTGAACGAGATATTTTTTTACGGCTTTCGGATACTCGACAACGCCTTCGAGATGGACACCCAAGCCGCCTCCTTCCTCCCAGCCCAGTTTTTTCATGTAACCGATGGCCCACTTTGGTGTTATTGGTGTTGTTCTGAACCAAAACATACGATGTCTTTCTGGTCTTGTTGACGGCATTTCTGCCTTGCTTTTTGGAACACCCCAATCTTGGACGCCAACTTGTCGGTTGAAATAAAACCCATGCACAGGATCCTTTTCCAGAATGAAGTATTCTTTGTCAAACAGAGCTTCGCCTAGCTCACCCATGAAAGAGGCTTGCAAACGGTGATATCTAACATGATGCCCGGATAATGCGAAAAGTTGTGTGGCATCTCCCAAACACTATGGTTATCGATATCCATGATGTTGGCCACTGCTTGTATGTCGATGTCCGGTGTGAATTCGCATAAAAGCCGCAATAGATCGTTCCAGCTGTCTTCGGAATATTTGACTAGTATCAAGTTAGTAAGTTGTGCAAATGGTTGAATTTCCTTTGAGGCTCAATCATGCCATACCCATCTCATAATGGCGATCTTTCCAGCCCTAATCGGAGAGTATTTTGGCTTCTCGGTATCAACATTAGTGATAGTTTATAAGTTTGCATCAAGAAAACCAAACTTGCTTTTGATGGCTTGAAGAACAACACCTGTCTCAATCTCAATTCCATCCCGATCTGCTTCTGCTGCACCAACCGTGGCCTCATCTCCACGCACGACCGCCTTCAGGACGGTTTTAACTTTTCCTTTGACTTTTCTTTGACCAGAATCTGTGACCTCAACTCTCTTCCATATTTCTATAAGATCGTCCTTTTTTCGAGGTCTTGTAGAGGGAATTTATCGTGGAATACGGCGAGGAGAAGGAAAATAGATGGTGGAAACTCAGGCGTGACGTTGAAAGATGCAAATAGTTGAGGCTATCTGGTCGGTCTGAAAGACAAACTCAAGTATACACAGAAAGATCGAGATGGAAGATGGAGATCGGGTAGGAAAGATGAGTATGCGTCTCCCAAAACTGAAAGTGAAGCTTCAGTTCTGGGTGGTTGTTCATGTTTGCTGGCTCGCAGGATATCATCTGATCATTGTCCATTTCATGATCGAGAAAGTATATGGAATTTCCAAGCTGCAAGGAGTACCAAGGTGTTTTCTTGTATAGTACATGCGGATTCTTTGGACCATTCATCTCCACTGCTTCTCTCTCAAAGAACTTGGACCTTATAGGTTGGTAAGTTGAGGCTGTTCTTGTTACTTTTTAATTTAATGCCCAAATATCATGATTCAAAGGGTGAAACTTGGAAATCTTACTTGCGCTGTGCTTTCTGTTGAAATGATAAGAGGACAACGCCAAAAGCCAGGAGTATCGATCCTTCCTTCGGCAAGACTCATGATATGCTCGTAAGTTGTTTCAAATTCTTCATCAGTAGAAATCAACTTGGTGTTTTTCTTTGACATTTTGATTTCAAATGACTGATTACTTGGATACCCTGATACAGGTAGAATAAAAGGCTGGTGCATAAGAGGGCGGGAATGTTTACCGAGCCTGGTCGCTTAAGAATTCTTCATCTAAATATCCTCTCACCTTTCCGTTTCTTTCTCAATTCTTTTTGGATATCCTTCCTATTCTTCCACATCACTTTCGATCTCCAAATCTTCTTCTTATTCCTCCACGACACTCTCGATCTTCAATTCCTCTTCTTATCCTTCTTATCGTTCTACACCACTGTCGATCTCTAAATAACAAAATCCATCATATCAATTTCAACTCCTAAAGATGGTTTTTGTCCCACCACCGCTGATCACCCACGATTGCGACTTCCGCGCTACGGAAGACTGCATCAATACTTTAAGAGATCGAGTCGACCATTCAGCATCGTGGAAAGATCCTCAGCTGCTGTCAACAGACGAAAAGGTCACAGTAAGCAACCCAATATTGAGCATTGCATTCTAGCACTTACTGACATATTTACTATCAGGCAAATATAGAATACATTCCTGTGTCGGAATTTCTTACTGCCAATCAGCTGCCCAAAGTAGCGAACCAGCAAAAGAGATTGAAGGTCAGGGAGGAGTACTCTTCCGATCTGCCTGCTTTGATGATAAGCCTCGTTAAGTCGATTTACTTGCTCCAGAGAGCCATTACGCCAGAACAATTCACTCGCATACAGCCTTCTTACCTCACCCACTATTCTGGCAAGAGCCACGACCGTGCTTTTTACCGGCGTGCGGTCAACACATACGTGTCGAATCTTGAACGAGAAATTCTGAAAAGAATGCGTGATGTAGCATCTGCCATGATTGCAGAAGCTATAGGCACAGACAGATTTAAAGCAATTTGTCGGTCTGATAGGGCGAGACAAGGCTTAGAACTGTTCTTTGTGCAATCTGCTACCAACGACCAACTTTATTACGTGTATAGCAAGCTTTGGATGGCCGTCAACTTCGGATTCGTGATGGATAACAATGTTCGTCCTAATGCACAGGAGGAGCAAGTCCGAAAGAACGTTCGTCAAATTATCAAGTGGGGCTTTGGATTTGCTGCGGCTGATTACTTCAGCCTTTGTATTCAGAGAATTGGGATTCCAGTCTGTTTTTCCGATGATGAAGATTTGGATAATGAGACTTTGGGCACCAACACATTGGTTGATGAAGAGAATGAACGATGGGAGGATCACGACGCGATTCAGTACGATCATGACCAGGCGAGAAGGGACTTCGGAAATGGATGGAAACAGTTAGTAAATAACTGGAATATGGCTACGTACTCACATAGTCATTTGGCTGCAGTTTCCAAAGATGCGGGGCGCCTTCCAGCGACAGAGATGTTCGACCCTGGCAGAACTAGGGAGCTCGGAGAAGAGGGCCTTGTTTAGTAAGAGACAGAATCATAGCGGTTATTCAAAATTGATTCAATTTGTTAATTGTTGTATAATTAAGTGATAATTTCGAATTGAGAAAACATGATCAAAATAGTTTCGGACATCAAGGCTCTATTGTTCAAGTGGCATTTTGACAATTGACTAGTAGTCGTTCAAAGTACTTGGATCTATTACTAGCGCTTAGTTTGGACATCACATCAAACACTTTCTCGCGAGTGATCAGTACAAAGTTGCAGTTGTTCCCAGCGATACCTCCCGTCAGTTCACCGATATAGCCCCAAATGAGTTGGCTGAGTGTTCTCAACGAGCATGCTCGATCGCGGCCGCCATTTGACATACTTCGCCTTCACAATGTAATCAATCGTATTGTCGTTATCCCAGAACACGCGGTTATCAGCAGGGCATGCTAGGGCAGGCGTGATATTTTTTGATACCAAGAAGCTGTTCGGTCAGAAAATTGTGACCCGTGAGAGATTTCAAAGAAAACTTTCCAGCGTGTTTCCCTTGGAGACATTCCTGGTTTGAGAGAACCGAAGCCAGAAATTTGCGTTAATATACCCTCGTTTCTGTCCACTAGACCAGGTTTCGCGCAAAATACAAGAAATTTTCGGTCTCTCAAGGGTGAAATTAGTGGTCTACCAGCAGCTGCTTCACTAGAATCATAATCCATTAGTGTCCCATAGGATCCGCCTTCCGGCGAGAGCGGATCTGTCTGCGGGTTCTTACGGAGGAACCTCGTCTGGAAAAAGGAATGTCAGACAAGGTTGAATCGTATGATTTCAACAGAAAGACTTACGCAATCGTAAACAGCAAATAATATTCGCATTTTGGTTCAGCATTCAATTGAGGCAATGAACTAGAGATTCGAAAATTATCGCCGATCATGTCGGTGCCTCTAAAGAAAGTACACTCGAACAAGGTTTCCAATAGTTCGAAACACAGTCCGACAATCAGAAGTCTTCAATTCATGGATCCAATTAGAATATTCAAATGGTTTGAAATTCCAAATCTGCCTTGTATATTCTATAATCCTCAAGCAATGAAAGCTTATGTTCGGCCTGCCACGTCTCACTGTTGGCCATTCTACACTCGGGCATGAATAAGTATTCGTGTACAAAGTCTCCTATGGATATCGTTTCCATTTCCAGGCCATGGAAATGGTGTTCGGGGTGTCCACATACCGAGCCGTGTGGAATCCAAGCACTGCTAGGTAGCTTTGTTCGGTGCAAGTTAGAAAGAATTTCAAGTATGTCAGAACTGCGATGAGAACAAATGAAATATGAAAAATACCATCGCATTGCTTCTTTTTGTGTTCGCTCAACACGTCGTCATTCATACATGATCTACATAGCCGGGCGATGTGATCTGCAGGTCCCGTTCTCCGTGAAATGAGGCAGCATGAGCGGTTGATAAATTTCCTTTCATTCCGATTGACGGCTCATCGATCGGTTCTTCTTCATTACAATAAGAATGTTCAGAGGCAAGATTACTGAGTTCATCTCCACGGATTTCCAGCAAATGGGTATGCAACTCGAGGACTGGAGGGGCGACGGCGTGGATTTTCAATAGAAAATGATGGCAAGAATAGACATTCGGTCTGATATTAGCATGCGGATCAATTGAAAATTACTCGCTTATTCCAAGGAACTTCCAACAACTCTCATTTTCAGGCTTTTCTACATAGAGAAATAGTGTAAGGTATCGTGGTGTATGAAAGGTGTTGAATTAGCCTCCTTTGGAGTTGCAACTTGTAAAACTTGCGCAAAACGAAGTATCCCCCAGTCAGTGGCTTCTAAAGCATCTTTCAAGTCATTTGGAGGACTGAAGCCTTGCCAATGACCAATCTGTTGGATGGCGCCATTGTTCTCCTCATCTGAACCCAAACCATTGTTATGGACCCAAACAACAGGGCTAGTATCGTCAGCATTACTGTCCACTATCATTGCTGCGGCGGACACGGAGTTGCTATCTGCAGAAGGATGTTGTGACGCGACAACTCCCAGTTCCAGTCTAAAGAATGTTAACAGAAGTAGTGCACAGACGGCTTAACACTAACCTTCAGCGTGGTATATTTTTTTTAAAAGCATGATTTTCAGAGCGGCAATCGTGAGATACACTGACCAGTTGTTCCATGATAGCATCAGTCGACGTTAGGTCATACCATCTGGTCAGCCGGTTGGTGCAAAGAATTGTGTAAGCCTCTCGGTGATCCAAGTTTCGTAGTCGGAAGTCGCAATCCTAGTCCGGCCTTGTTCTGCATATATCATTCGTGCTTATCTCGTGGAAAGCAACTCGGACATTCCCTGAGCCTTGATTGCACCAAGTCTTGCCATATAATTCATCGGCATCATGCTGCATGAAAAGCGAAAGTGATATGGCCAATGCATCTCTGCCACATTGTAGATCGGCGCCATCGGTCTGTCTTGGAACATAGCCCATCCTTACATGAAAATCAATCAGTAAGTCTTCGAACTGCGGGTAATGATGTGAATAAAATTGAGGGGAGTTCGATCTTACCAATTAGACTCCCAATTACTTTTCTTGCACAAGGAATGGCGTTGAAACTTCTTTTCACAATGATCGCTTGGCAGGTAGATCTTTCTCGAACATGGTCTTCAAGAAACCTTAGGTGAGGCTTCCCGTGAGCCTGCCAGGTTCCCTCTAGAAACTTCGTGGCAGACTAAAATTTGAAAGTGAATTAGGCCTTGTGCCTAGGCTTTCTATTTGGTGTATCTGGCCGTATGAGATTGTTTTGGAAAATTTCAAGGATCTCTTCCATGCTTATTGCTATAACTTCAGTCAACTATCATCTTTGAAACAACTGAATATCTGAAACATATTTAGTATTTCAGAGGATTGGAAAGTTCCAATTGAATTCAGGAATGCAGGATCACTGATTGCCCAACCGAAATTCAGACTTTAGAACTCCTATTTGAGAGTGAACGAAACACATCAGCATTCTTTAGACCTTGGTTACACCGAAACATATCACCATCTAGCACAGCAAAGAAAACTTCCTTTTTGCTCTCGTCACTCTTGCTTAATTTTCGTCCCGGAAATGGTGGGCTTTAAGGTTGAGACCTTAGAGACTAGCGGTGTTTGGATGTCCTAAGCTTGTCAATCTGGTAACAGTCTATGGTAGCAATGTCCAGTTTATGATCATTCTCTTGAAGCTGTTTCACAATTTCCTCTTTATTCGCTCGAGCAGCGCATTTTATGTGCCTGGTCCTGGCTCCATCCATCACACGTCTGTAGCTGACAATCTTGCAGTAAATTGTACCATTGGTCTGTTCAGGAATTTCGACTGTTATTTGGGTAATTCTCTCAAACTGTGCCCATCTGCCACACACTCAGTAATTGATCGACACAGGACCTTTATTCTTACCTCCCTTAAAGTACCCCAATGGGCCCATCTTTCGTGATCAACACCTAACATAAAGACACATCGAACCAGAAGGAAGACCTGTAAGTAATTGTCAGATATTCTTGCATAATTTAAATGTTCATTCGGTTATAGGAGAAGTGTGGAGGTTGTTGCGGGGTTTGATCTCTAATTGTTTGCAGCAGCCACTAGCCTGATCAACTGTCGAAATGCCGACGTTTTTTCTTCCTTTCAAGGGACTTTGATGATCTTCTCTCCGAGATTCTGCGTCTCGTATATGCAAATTACACCTCTTTTCAAACACTACCTTTGTGACTTACAGGAGGGGACTCCTTGATAATGCAGTGAGCTATCCTTCAGTAACGTAAGTCATGGCGTAATGCGTCTAATGGCGTAATGTGTCTAATTATGGGGAACCGCTTTATTAAAATCTCAATTACTCAACAATCAATTATAATACAATCTCTAGTATCACTTTCAAATTCATTTTCAATTTCTTCTCCAATATCCTTTTCAGTCTCAATCTTATATTCAATTACTTTCCCTTTTCCTTTTCCTTTTTTTATTATCTATACTTTAGTAGCTTTTTCGACTTCCACTATTGCATCACATAATTCTTGTATAGAAATATGAAAATGATCCTTCAAAACTAGTCTCTTTCCTTTCTTATATATTATACATTTCTTTATAATAGCTTGTAAATTATTCGTATTATATTAGTGAATAATATTTTGAGCTCGAAGTTGCTCACTCCTAATTATCAATTTTCGGATATATTGATGAACTAGGGTTGAAAGAGTTGTATCATTTTCAATTGTTGAATTTAGAAGGTTATTTGCTGTTTATAAGATTGCTATATCCGGGGGTGAGTTATTAACAAAGACTTGATTAAAAATATCAAATTGAATTGGCTCTTTGGATATTTCGATTTTGGAGGTAAACTCTCGATTTAGTGTACAGAATACTCTTTGTGAATTAAATAAATGTAATCCAGTTTCCCACTATATAGATTTGATATTTTGATAATGATATATATCATTTCGAGTTTTAATATATACCTCCATCCATTTAATCTTTTGTATTTATATAAGTTGAATTTGATTCAAATCAGAAAATGCTATGGTTAACTGTTTTTTCAATAAACCGAAAACTGCAACATCAAGTGGCTGAAGCAAATGTGAGGTATGAGAAGGAAATATAAGAAGTATAATTCGATTTTGAAGGCAGTAAGCTATAAAGCTTCTATTAATATGAAAATCGTAGCTATTGCAGATGAGAAGCTGATATTTACTACCTGCTTTTGTACGAGTTGTAGATTCGAAAACGTGTTTTAGCTATTCTAATTTATGGAGATTGTTTGTCCAGCTTTTTGTATTTGCTGAAAAGAACCAGCTATCAAGAATTTCCTTTGGAATCCAATTTTGAAGAACATTTTTACTTTTAAAAATCCTGAGTAATGAAAGAATGGATTTATTCGTACAAATACACTCTATCATTGAAATCCACTTTTGATGGTCTGAATATACTTGATGTTTTATATGAAGTGTAAAATCGATAATAATTCAAATTGATTTTATTGTTCCAATTGAATGTCCAGATTCATTTATATTATATTTGTTTTTCTTCTCAATTCTATAATCCTGAATCGCTTTTTGATATGTGTTAAACTAAGTACTATATGTTTCCCTGGTTGTATTATTTATTCTTATAGATTCAATTCGACAGTCAATAATAATTGTAAGATGAGGATGTCGTTTGATAAATCGTGGAATCTATTTATGATCAAGAAGGTGTTGTAGTGAAAGTTCAAGGGAGTCAAATGAGAAGCAATTCAAATTATAAATCCGTTTTGAATATAACTCCTCAGCCAATTTTTTTAATAATTAATGATCTGGAGAATAATCACTAATTATTAATTGCTTTATTTATTTAAAAAGTATATTCTTTTATATAATAGAAAGTTTTTGTTACAATTGATATACTTCAGAACACATTGAACCCCCCTTGATGTATTGTATTATAATATCTTTAGAAAGCTTTAGTTCTTTTGCAGTTTTATATGAAAACTTATACTTTCCATTTTGAACTCCTAATACTGCTTTAGTAAGTCGAGATTCCATTTCCTACGTTTTTAAACTTTTTTGACGGACCATTATTGAATTGTTGTTTTTTTGATGGGGTGGTCCCCCACAACTAGACGCATTACGCCATTAGACGCATTACGCCATGACTTACGTTATAGAAACTGGGGTCGTGGGTGTGAGTTCCAAATCTTCGTATTCGTATAATCTAAATAACCTATGGGTGCCAAGCCTCTACCTGGGCCGTCTTTCAAGAGCACCCCGATCACTTCTCCTTAACGCGCGTGGTTACTGTGTACAGAATCAAAAACTTTGTTATCGAAGGTTGCGTCTCCTAGCTTGGATGGAAGAATGGTATGGTATTGTGAGGATTCGTCTTCCAATCATCAAGGACTTGTTTTTGTTCTATTGAGCTCAGTCAATTCTCTCAGTTGGGCCGATACGCCGGTACCGTGTTTTCATGCAAGCGGCTGCAAATAGGTTTTGTAAAACTTGATAATATATCAAGCTGGAATGGACTGGGTCGTCATCTTCGTCTGAATTGCTCAACTCATGAGTATGGGAATCGACGAATTTAACACCACTTGGATGGCATTAATGGAAGTAGTGATTACCTCACTCTTGCTCCAGACGTCGAGTTCATCCTATGCTGGATTATGGATTGTGACCTCCAACTTCGGTGGTAATAGATGTTTTGCGACTTAGCTGTCGCGGTTGGCTCATCTGGGCACTTCAAAGGGGGCGTTCCGCGGGGCATAGTTCTTGATGGTTTCTACAATGTTCTTCTCAAGGTATAATGTCGTATTCAAGTAATTTATCTCCTAGTGGCATCTGGGAGAATTGAACAGGTTAAGAACGAAGTACCCCTTTCCAATTTTCTTGACGACCGCAAGGAAGGAGCAATGAGACTCGCACTACACACGAAAGTAAGAATATTTGAAGTAAATCAAAGAAGGCGACTCAGTCGATCTTGTACCGGCGTCTGCCTATGTAGAGCCTTCCTAAGAAATTTTCACGTTATGTTCTTTCCACGTATCAAATATACTAACAACAAGTTGATTTCAAGCACGGGATGAGGGTATTGACTATCGATATACAAGCTATAGCAGAAAGCTTCCTTGCAATCGCAGAGATAACCGCCACTCAGAACATGAGAATATGTTCGATATTTTGAATCTGATATAAGTTTTGGCTTGTCCATAAACTTCTGGCTGGCCTCACTTCCATCGATTGAGAAGGATTGGAGTTCCTGTGGCATACAAACTCTCAAGTCGTTTCAGTGCTTTAATATCCTGCCGGTATTATAGTAATCTGGCATCGATAAATATCTGCTTCTCAACATTGTAGAATTTGGCTAAGATGCTGGTCACTCTACAGGCGCTAAAAATATCCACATGTGGTGTATCTCCTTCGGATGGAAGATTTGTAGGAATCTTGAGAGGAATTAACGCCTGTTCCAGATCCCTTCATATGTTGATTTCCGGAGACTAGGAGGCCTTTGAAACAGACATATCCGCAAACCGAGGCTTCGGTACCTTGGTGAAGGCGTTGAACACATAAAAAGAGTAGATGATCTGCATTAATTAACTTCAAGCTGCCAACAAAGATTGTCGATATTACATGTGGATCATCCCGCATGTCAAGCGCTGTGGCCAGCCATGAAAAGGAACTAGATCCGAACATTTACGATGTAGGGATCGTCAATCGCACCACAACTGAGGTTATGGACCACGGAGTAGATTATCGACTTGATATTCCTACCTCCAAAGGTTCAAGCATGAACCTGAACATCTTCAATTTGTATGCACGGTCTCGTTCCGAGATATGTCTGGGCATGCAATGATAACGCCAAGAGCGGACCCGCTAAGGATAATTCCCCTCTCCTTCATTTATGTCACAGCTCCGTCCGCCTCCTTCGCATCCATCCATCAATCAAATTACTCCCGAATCATATTACCGTGCCGTCCCGTCCACGACCTTGATCTCGACCTCCCACTAAGCAACGCTTAGACTTGCTTAATTTCACTTCCACTTCCTCAATCACTTGATTCAACCAATCCGCAAAGAATTCCTCCATACTCCACTCCGTCCCTACCCTTTTACTTGGCACTTGACGGGACCCAGTTCAACTACCGAGAGAAAGCACAATTTTAAGTTTAAGTTTAAGCCAAGCTTTTTCTCGTATATGCGAGAAAATGCTTGGTTTATCTGCAACTGAGGCATTTCGACAATTCTATATCGCATCACGAAAGATAGGCTAACCCCACTTTCGGAGTTATTTTTTATCGTTTGTTCAGTATCTTCGCTTCCCATAATTTATTTTCGGGACCGGTGTGATAGAGATGAACGGTGCATATGCAGATCAATATGAGATAGAAGGACTTTTGGGCCTTGTGCATTTGTTATATATTAATCTGTACGTTGTAAACAAGTGACTGCAGATGTGTCGGTATGTGAAGACATGACGTGATGTCGAAGTACATTTAAATTGTCAAGTAACAAATTGAAGTATGAAGGAAACCCTGTTGTGGTAGAGATCAAAAATACATATGATTTTGTGTATGGACTGAGGAGGTTACCCAGACGAAATGTATTCAATAATCCACTGCGTGAAATCAACGTACATAATATCAAACATTGCTCATATTGTCTATAAAGTTTCTTTCCTATGACATAATTCGTAACTCATAAGGTAAAGGGCGCAGGCATAACATGATTGAGTGGATATCCTTCATTTTCCGCACCCGTGACGCCCACCTGCTCCAACATTTTTTTTTTCATATCCATACCAGCCCGCGACCAATACCCATTATTCCTGCCGACCACCCACTCCATGCACCAGAAGCCCCCCCAGTAGATAAAATCAACAACTAAACACAATCGCTCTCCAGATTGTGCAAAGGAAAAGAGCATTTTGGCTATAATAAACATGTAAAGGAAAAAAAGGCCTGGCGTGACATAACGTACTTGAAAGACATGATAAATATGACATGAGCAACAATGGATACCATCGTAACAAGAACAGAAAACAAGTAGTCATCAAGTCATCATAAACAAATACCCCAACCATATAGACAACTCAAACCATAATCCACTCACCCTCAATCCCCTCCATATGCTTACTCCATTTGAAAGGTCCCCCTTGACCTCTCATCGCATCCGGAGATGCTCTACCATCTTTGCCTTCTGCCCACAACTTTTCCAAAACTTCCAATCCCGCCAAGTTATTAAGATACCCCGACCTCCCCATAATCTCTCTACATTTACTTCTTACAATACTCTGTTGCAATTCATTGACACACTCACTCCCGCTTATGAAAAGGGGCCATAACAAGAACTTCTCACATCCACTATTGGCCTCCAAGCTTGTTACATAGAACAAGACTTGGCTGACCAAATTCTGGAAGTTAAGATGCGAGCTTGGCGTTTTGGGACATGCAAGACGTTCGGTGTATAAGAGAGCTGAGTAACGAAATGCCTCAGAAATATATCCGAAATCGCGGAGCTGGGTGGGTGTTGGAGTGACTGGAAGGGAAGAGACAATGTGAGAAGGAGAGAACTCCCACTCTTGAAGTGCTAGGCGAGCTGCTTTCCATTCGGTCCAAAATGTAGTTTGTGGATCGTCACTGGATATGAAGGATGGAACAGATGATGTTGGAGAGCAAGAGGTGGGCGAGAGAGGTGTGAGACTTTGCATAGGAAAAGTGGGTTCATCGTCAAGAGACATTGTTGAAGCAAAACCATTGCCGTCGAATGAAAGAGAATGGAGATTATAAAAGTCGACAAGTGCTTGGCCAGCTAGACGAGGTCTGTGAAGTCCGTTGACATGGTGAAGATGATTTGGATGAGGGGGGTGGGTCAGGGCATCATCCATGACTGGACGATGTTGCGATAATAGATTAAGACGTCCCAACTTGGCGATTGTCTTGAAAAGGACAGCGTCGCAACCTGCCATGTTTTCAAGCCCGTGATTGGGATTAGATGGACTAGCTAGCATTTCAAGGTATCCACCTCGAAGCTGAGCTTCACGGTCATTGATTGAAGCGGCAATGCCGTCAAAATAAGTGAAGAGAGACTCCATCCATCCCCAATTACCGGTCTCGGTTCCGCATTCTCGCATCCCGAGAATCTTTTTCACTCCGGCGAATTGAGTACGGAATTGAGCAATACCAGATTCGCACATTCGGTAATGACAGAGGATGAAGAGTGTCGCGAGAACACAGTCGTGGCGGGCTTTGGAAGGGTCGGTCAATTGTTGATTAAGTAGGGAAACGGCTAGAGAGCGATGTTGATACTCTTCTTGGAGTGATGCGTCGGTGCTCAAAGAATCGGTTAATGTTGATTGAGTAGATGTTCTTCTAGTGCAAACAGGTCTACCAATAGACCCCGCATTTATACGATCTTGAAGTTCGAGTTCAATTGGTTGACGCCAATGATCTTGACCTAATGATTGTTTTCGTTTCATGCGCAAGTTGCAAGCAGCAAGCGCACAAATGGCATGTTGAAGACTTTGACTTGAGGACGCTAGAGCGAGAATATGTTCGCGATATGGATTTGAGGGGCTATCGATGACCACTACCGACGGGCAGATGATTTTCTCGTAGTAATCTAGAAAGAATGAGATTCGAGGTGACATTTCAGATGTAAGTGAAGATGACATGGAATCATGCCCAGTAATATGACCATAAGTATCTGTCTCCGACGTAGGGGAACCAACATCATCTTCATTTATAGAAGTCCAACCAAAATGACTGGACCTAGCGCTTGTAGCAAATACTTCAGGCTCGTGAGAGTTTTGAATGCCTAGTAAACAATAGTTAGCAAGGGGGTCTCAATAAACTCGTTGAATAAAATTATTCACCTAACATTTCATCATCATAGAAGATTTCATGTACTGAAGAAGAAGTTTGATGAGATCGTTGAGGTTGGCGTCCCTCTGACAGGTCATACATATTTTGATGGGAACTCATGCTTGAGCTCATTTCTGATGGAGCGTAAAATTGATCTGGACATGATGTAGGCCCACGTGAGTTTCCCATGATATCCGAACTTTGATCTGTTACCGAGGTATTTCTGGAAGAATAGCTGTTGTACAACGGCGCGGGGCTGTTGAGGAAGGGAACCTCATCATTTTGAAAAGACTGACTGATTGGTGATGTATACTCGCTGTCAGGATATGGACTCAGAGAGTCCACGGAACTAGAAAGTCCTTCTGGTCTTCCGATACTAAGCGTATGTATCCGATGAAGTTGTGGGGGTAAAGATCTTTGCATATGCCGCTGTTGTGTATCAGGATGGTACTTTGGAATTGTGAATTCGTGAGATGGTGCGGTAATATTCCAATCTGACATTTGGGTAGCCGTTGAAGCATTTCCATGAGGTGCCATATTGACAAAATCATATGTCATAAATGGGCTAACAGGTACAGAAGCTGCATTTTCTAATTTGATTCGAACACCCTCTTCATTTTTTTCCAAAGTTCTCGCAATGGTAGAAGCAGCTCGAGGACGAGTAATGGGTGGACTTTTTGGAGCAGGAGGGGATTTTGCAACAGGTAAGGATAAACCTCGCAGTTTTCCTCGACTTGCCACTCCCACACCCCAAGTCAATTGAGTTTTGTAACCTGAGCACTCATTTCCTACTTCCAGGCATTGCGAGCAATATGGTCTTCTTCGATCGCATTTTACGTTGCGTTTGGTACAAGCGAAACAATCGTCCGATGCACCGCTGGCTGGAGCTCTCCTGCGTCGCTTGCGTTGAGCGACAGTAGGCGGATCCGACGAGGCAGAGGAAGGAGGACAGGCTACAGGGAGAGTCATTTTTGATGGTAATTATGAGGTAAAAACTTGAAGATTTGATTGAAAAGAGAAATGCAAGTCCATTGAAATATAATGTAGCCAAGTGAACCAAAGAAGCATGTGGAGAATAGCCGTTGGCTGAAGCTTGGGGTTGCAATATTTGGAGAAATACATGGTGGGCATGTCAATGAGTTATGAGGAGCAAACCGAGCTAGACGATGAATAACCCCTAGACAGTAGGTCCGCCCCGGCGCACATTCAAGTAACGGGTGGGGATCAGCACTGCGGCTTTGCAAGGGGGGAAAAGGGAAATGTAAAAAAGATTGTGATGTAGGGTAGGGTGGACAGGGTATTCAAGTGGGAGTAGCACGGTTTTTCTAGGAACCGAGGGTCATTTTCAACTACCACCTCCGAGTGGTTTAATCTATAATTCGACTAATCAGAAATTATTCACTGTCTGCAGAGGAAGCACAACGCAGCCTTCCATGCAGGAATCTGTACTTCTTTCAATTACTTTACATATAGTCAATAGCAACATCAATGATATTCTTAGTTGATTGTGCTCGTGAAATCTTGGCTTAAGATAGAAGATTAGAGGGATTTTGAATTGGCTTTTGCATTGGTTCTTGGTCCGAATGCTTAATTTTAGGATTCTGGTTCAACTTGGTCCACTTTGATATACCTGATTTTCGTGAAGAGACATGAGATCGGAGAGCTTCATATGAATAAGCTTAATATGTCTCAATCCACAATCAATCCACTGAAGCATGTCCGTTCATTTTCTGTGCCGTAGAGGTTGATCTGAAAGCCGGGGTGATATTTCGCCATTGCGGAAGCTATCTCAAGAAGTGCCAGCAGACCCCATACAACAACCAGGTTCTGAATTATGATCAATTCTAACAGGCTCTATATATTTTGGTCCGTCATGAAATCCCATGTCCCATTTTACTAGCATCATTTCCCATGGTAGTTATTGGATGAGAGGAGTTTAAAAATGATAGGTACAGATATGGCTTAAAACAGAGTGTAGGAATTTCGGAGATGAGAAGTAACAGGTAACTGTCGACAAGCCACTGGCGTCAAGCAACCACTAAAATACAGTATCGGTGGGGAGGCAAACGGTGATTCTATTTCTCCCCTGATTGTTCGGTACTGCCGTGCACATGCCTGAATTAGTAGCCCGGCCGTTGATAATATTTAGCTCGCCTTGGCCCTGTTTTACTTGTGCAAAGCATCAAGAAAGCGTTCATATCCCGTGTTGCAATACTAAAGTTGCATTATGACGAGATTGTTGATGTGACAATGCAAGGCATATTTAGGACTTTTACCCAGGACATTGAATTGATGAAGGGCGATGGAAAGGAAATTGCTGTAATTCGACTCTTTGATCCCAGTCTGACGCAATGTGCGATCAAGGCACAAAGCGTCTGATTACAACCGATAAGATTGCTAATAGATAAGAAACACTATACTATTTGCATTTGAATGCAGGAGAGGGTAGTACTGACCGTACCTAATGAGGGGTATTGTATATATTTTCATGTCTGAGCTGTCCATGAAGAACTAACTTCATCATGGGTCTTGATGAGGTTGAGTAGCAAATTAGTATACGATTGGTTACTTACCTGCAGAGCTCAAGCTCGTTTATATTCTGCAGCTAATAAAGCGCGAAAGACGCAAAACTGTAAGAAATGAGAGAATAGTTGAGGTGCGGATAGGATTTACTCGAGTCTCGTAGAAAAAATCTACTTCATCCTTCTGTATGTCAGTTGGGAATTTCTTTCATCATATTTTTCGATTGGATTAACCAAGAAACACCCACAAAGTGATATCAAGTCTTTCGAGCCACTCATATCAATCATACTCCATATTGTATGCATCTGGCCGTCGAATAGCCTCCATTATGGGCCATTTTGCACTAGGATCCCCCTCATGATCTTCATTCCGCTTTCACGAACCTCTGGATGAATGCTAAGGACTGGATGATAAGATAGTAATGATTCTGACAAACAGAATCATTGTTATTACATACACTGTGATACGCATGACCATTGATTAAGGGTCCAATCTAGACAATTGCAGATCTGTTGAATCTATACGGCTGGACCTCAAATCGAAGTGAAATCCTTGATGATCATCAACCAAATTCACAAGAGGGGTGTAGTATTTCCAGTTGATTCCCATAGCTGTTACTGCAAGACAAGTTAGACCATCGCTGCATGAAATAAAATGAATCTTTGGTGGCTCCCCCAAAGATTGATTCGGCAAATCACAAACCGAGCACCGCAATCAAGCCAATCAATCCTTGTAAAGCCTTTCTTCAACATGATTTAATTACACTACCCTAGAGTGGATACGAGCTAGAAGCTTTCGAAGACGCATAGAAGGAATTCGCGCCACGATGGAACTCCCCGAAGAACGATACAAAGCAATATTATATCACAAATATATAACCTTGAACAGCTCTCCTCCAGCGCTCTTCCAATCCGTTTACCTATATGCTTTAGCAAATCCGTGCCTACATGATATCTTGTTTCCTTCCAATTGCAGGCTTTAGATGCCTCGGTGTGGCTTCTTAACCCCGGTGGAAGTGGATCAGGGGGGGGGGTAGATAGATCCCTGTTAATCCCTCAGAGGTTACAACTTTACAGGTCGTTTCCTTCATCTTGATCGCGAGTCAGTCTCTCATCAAAAGCAGGGCGATATCCAGCTACTTTTCCTCATTTTTCAGACCAGACTGGTCCGGATGTATGTGCAATCTTAGTATTTACGGGTGTTTGCTAGCCTCGAGCTATCTCAGGTACAGGTTAAAAAGTTCAAAGATGCCTTCCAGCGATCAGCCGAAGTAACGAACTAATTTTTCTTGCAGTCAAACTTGTACGATTTTTAGTTCACAAGCATGTGTGTTTTTAGAAATATCAGCAGGGTCAGTTGTTTAAACTTTAGGGGAATCATGGAGGTTCAGCACAATAGTGACAGTAAACATTAATAGAGTACATATTGGTAAGGAAGCTAACGAAACAACAAGGAAACCATGACAACGGGCGATTAACAATAGAATTTAAGACCTAGTTGTGAGAAAGTCTAATCGAACTTTCAAGGTCTGTCAAATTTTGGGTTATTTGGTGTCGTCCTATCTAGTACGCAGCAATGCTATCAAGATTGGGTAATATCTCCGATACGCCATCGTTCGTGATGTCTCAGATACGCCAAGTTAACTTATCTTTTTTACCCGCACCACAAGGTGGACCTGCCCACCATCTCAATTCCTCAGTAGATTGACGGACTTGGCCTAAAGTTGCTCTACCGACATCAATGAATGGTTGACGATGCGAATCATATAATACAACAGCCTTCTTTATGATTTTTTGCGCGGCTATTTTGAAGAAGTCATAGATGCAGTGTGTAGGGGATCAAGAAGAATTTATGGGAACAGAATCCTACCACTAGCCTCTCATCGCGCTGTCCGTTGCCGAACTTCGCCGTCTACTCCGAAATCCTTTCGCACTTGATATTTTACTGCTGATTGGTCTAGATATTTTTTTACTGCTCAAGTCACTTGTCAAGCGAGAAATCTACGGACTTTGATGGAACGTTACACCAGCTGCGTTGGGATTGGCTGTTGATCCTTTTAGGACTTCGCCTCTTCATCTTCCTCCACTGACAAATCAATATTCAAAGGCAAAAGCTGAAATAAAGAGAATAGGAAAGATGAGGTAGATCGTGAAGAGAGTAAGACAACTTTGTGGGGGTACGAAGTGCACAGCATTTTGCCCATGCTCCGTGTAGCAAAGCAAAATAGATTTCTTCAGCATTCAAACCTAATCGTCCTCGATTTCGGACATTACCATCGGTATAGACAGAGTGACATGCCGTCAAATATCCGATGAATTTATCCCATAAACAACCAACCAAGTCCATATATATCCCAGAATTTTATATTCACACCATGCTGAATGGTATAATTGTGACGGAGATGAAGCCCGGAGAAAATACCATTCTCGTTTAGACAGGTGCACCTCCATAGATTAGCATTGGATCACTGTTTGTTTGACAACAATACTTTAGATAAGTATCTAGTACCTAAGTCGTGGGGATTGGGGGGTGGGGGTTCGTCCGTGTTAACTTTTGACATCTCCGCAGACATTATTGGATACGCGGAAGCAATATACATTTGTACTGTTCTAGTAGTTCAATCAGCTAGACAGGCACAACTGTAGGTATGTAAGGCCCACTTGGGATGAAGACATTCACATATGTGATGAGAGTTGCTTAATCGCAATGCAAGTGTATATTAAGACACTGCTTAAGTCTCTCGCTTCCAATATTAGATCGAGATGATGAAGATATACATGATACGACTAGAAAAGGCTGCTCGGGGCCGAGGTAGATCTACAAAAGGAAGAGAGTCACGCGACTGCGTCACGGGATCTGAGGTATCGGATGGTCTGAATCATGTGATGATAAGCCCGCTGATAAGGCTAGCTTCGAATTTTTCAAATTCAATGTGAAGATTTTCGAAGTTAGAGTTTGAGAGGTGACAATACATTATCAAAACAATTTTGTTCCACCACCTCATATATCATCTGCAATCATAGAAAATGGGTCGCGAACTCCAAAAGAAGAAGAATAGATCTGGAAATAATAAGATCAAGCACAAGCCAAAGTCTAAGCGCATCAATCCTTTGGGCAATGCAATCGTCGCTGCAAACTGGTAAGTTTGCTACACAGCTTTGTATGTTTGCAATTAATCCTAATTACTTATCACAGGAGACAAGATGAAACTCTTACACAAAACTACCGCCGCCTTGGCTTAACTAGTCGTCTCAATACCGTTACCGGTGGTATCGAGAAGAAGACTGCAGGATCCGAATCAAAAACCTCCACTGCAAACAAGCTCGCCATCTCAAATGCAATTCCAAAGAACTTTGCACCAACTGAAGCGCGAGTCGAGAGAGATCCAGAGACTGGAAAGATTATCAGGGTCATTCACGATGAGAAGAAATCAAATCCATTGAACGATATTCTGAACTCAGATGACGAGGATGGAGAAGGTTTCGGTGATGAGGAGGGTTCCGCATCAAAAAACGAGATTGTAAAGATGTTGGAGGAACAAGCTTCAAGAGCAGGCGAGAAAAGAGAGAGGCAACAGAGTGAGAGGGAGAAAGAATGGATTGAGAAGTTAGTCAAGAGATGGGGAGAGAACTACGGAGCCATGGTTAGGGATAGAAGATTGAATCCCATGCAACAAACGGAATCGGACATCAGAAGACGAGTTCAAAAGTGGAAGGATGCTGGCGGTGTTGTTACTACCGAAGCATGAGGTTCTCTCTGGATGTTCGATGATGCATATCAGAATGGTGTCTGGCGTTTTGTGGGGGCTATAACTACGAAGAGGGTTAATAAAAGTCATATCAAATTCAAAGGGCCAGTTCTCTTGAAGTCAAGAACTGCGCAAGTTTTTCATCCATCATATTTCCCAACTTTGTGATATTTTCCACATAGCATGATGTGCGACTGTTTGATTGTCAACCCTAATTGGGAAACGCAGCTTTCCATTGCCGCAGAAGAGGCTTCTGGGCGCCAACAGCCAAGAAGCCAAGATCATGAGTACGCCAAGTATATTCACAACATCAAAGAATTTAAAGCATTTCTGAATATTAAAAACGTTATTTCTCGACAACCTAATCCTGCGCTTGGATAGGGAGTACTCTATATCCTAAGCTGGACAATGTCCGTCTCCAAAACTTCCTTCTACACAACTCCAACATTCCAAATGCAAATCCTGCAAGCGCTATTACTTCTAATGCAAATCTTGATGGTATTAATGGCTTTTCAGCCTCCTCTTCTTCCTCCATTATGTCCTCTGTCTCGGGTAGATCGATCTGTTGAATCGTTAGTTGGGTCATCTCAATGAGTCGATGGGATTCAGTAAGAGAATAGCATGCCGTATCTTTACAGTCTGTTCCAGCAGCCCAAATCTCACTAGTCTCCAGCTTTACACCCTCGCCATCAATAGCAACAACTCTCACCCAACACCAAGCTTTTCTCTGAAACAAAATTTTAGTCTCAAACCCGCTCTTCTGAACTTCAGCTACCATCTGAAATTCCTCCTCGCCTCCTTCTCCCCTGTCCGTCTTCGATCCCTCTAAAACCCATCCTCTAACCTCCGTAGCCCCATTCCAACTAACATACACGTTGCTCTGCACCACCTTCACATCCGGCACCGTATCGGGCCTGCCAACCCACGCATGTTTTAACACCTTATATGTTTGTACCGCTCCTGTGTTGAATGTCTTTTGAGATCCAATATGAACATCACAGAGAACTTCTCCTTCAGAACTATACTCAGTCCAAGCAGCATTGTATCCATATCCAACCATTACATTTCCATTCTCGAGTACCTGCATACTGCCTTGACTAGCACTTAAGATTTTTCTTGGATTCACATATTCGCGTACGATTTCCGCAGTCATGGCTTCGAGATCGAGAGATATATGAATAGCACGGGAGCTCTCAACTTGCGGTTTCAATCCATAACGCGCCCCGTTGTCGAATAATGTGATTCCCTTACGATCCGCAGTCCAATGAGCATCATGTTGCCAGCTGAACGCTGTAGCTTTCCCATCCGACAAATCCTTGAAACTATTTCTTTTGCCTCCAAGCTCCCAAAGAATCTCACCTGTCTTCCCATCAATATAGGACACCGATTGGTAATATCTTGAGCTAATCAGGTAATTCCCCAATCCATCTTTGTCAATACTATTGATGTGAAAGAAATCGTACCCATGGCTACTTCTCAGTCCAGCACTCCCGGTTGGAAAATAGGAGTCTTCGGTGTTGAAGTGCTCGGATGCGTGCCATTCGAATATAATCTCGTTGGTTTCTATGTTTATTTCTTGAATTACGGAATCCCAAACCCAGCCTTTACGGGTGCGGCGACGATATTGGATATCCATTTCTTTGAGAATGTATTGGGTTACTAGAGCGGTCCCTTCTGGTGTTATGTAGAATCCGTGGAGATCTCCTAGGGCGTTGTTGCCAGCTGTTAGACGGTAGGCTTCTTTGTATTGGGAATCTAGCTGGATGAAATAGTTAGTATGGATCACATGTCTATATATATGAGAAACATACCAAGATATAAATTCCCTCCCCATGTCCCCCCACCGAATCATCACCTTGCCAGAATGTCAAATAATCCACATCCTTATATCTCTGTACATTCAGCCCAAATGTTTCCCCATACGATGCATTCATCCAAACGAGCTTTCCCTGATGATCATGGATCATGGGACTTTGTCCCGTGATATGTACTTTATCGCCTCTGAGGGATATCATCGTATATAGTCCATCATCGCATCTCGGATCATCTTGGAGGATATTCAGACGAGGAGAGATCAAGTCTGGACGTGTTGTATAGGTGCGATTCGGATAGGCTCCATAATCTCCAGCGTCAAATTCTGTGGATTGGATGTATGGGAAAGTTTCTGGATTCGCGCTGATGAGACGCCCAAGGAGGATGGGGATGAGCTGTGTGAAATATGTTCCTCGCATTGCGTGATGTTGGGGTTTGGTGATGGAAAGAGGGGTATTGAATATGAAATAGATGAACGGAAGGGTATCAAAAGGTGCTGTGTACTCAAAACAAAAGATAATTTTCAGGGGAAAAGGGGTTGAAAATCATAAAGATAAAATCAAGGATTTGAGACATGAAAAGACGCAAATACAATAAGCAACATCTAGCACAAAAGGAAAAGCACTCTTCAAAACCTCATATCGACTTTCCTCTCACATATCAAAGATCCCAAAGACTCAGAGAATGAGCCCACTCACAGTACAAACCGAAAGTATACATCGTCTTCTCCTTATGACGCGGCTGACGTTCTAGAGATAGCGAAGCAATGTGATCCATACGGTATCCATTCAAGATCGCCAAGCACAAATCATGATTTCTGAATGGATATCAAGCTTTTGGAAATTTTCCTATAGTGGATATGTATGTAGATGGGAATGGGGAATTTTGGTCATTTAAGATTAACGCGCGGCGAACGTGCACGTATTGTGGGGATCTTTGCGTGTAAGGACGCGCCAGCGAGATGTGGGTTGTTTGGAGATAATTGATAAGCTATTGATATTTCACGATTTCAAGATGTGAATCTTCACTTTTTGATTTTGAAGAACAGTTAGTTTTGGTTGGATCTCTATCTATACCGAAGATATATATTGTCGGACAAATAGCTAAAGGGACCAGAAATAAATCCTGAAAAATAGGGGTTCGTTGAAGAAACAAAAAAAGAAATATGAAGTATCAGAAATTCTTTTTGAGCAAAATCATGCAGTATGTACGAATGCGATATTGACCCGTTTCCACGCAATTGGGTGCAAGGGTATCAGCCTCAGTTTTACGCAGTCCTTGCCTCATCACGGTGATCAAAATGTATAGTCTTCTCGACAGCCACCGTAGCTTTCTCTGCTAATGCATTGTCTTCAAATACTATTCCCGAAATCTCCAGTTAGTGCTGCTCAATTGCAATCGCAAATTGGTATATGAAGTAAGTAAGACCAAAAACAAAAGCACTTACGAAAAGCAAGTTCTTCCAAGGTACGTCCCTGAGTCTCAGGATAAAAGAAGTAAATCACGATTATCTCAATGCAAATGGTCACACAATACATAATAAGATATTTCCGACCGATATTGGCCATACCGATGGGATTTACGTAGGTGGTGAAGAAATTAGCGGCTCTGACGAAAAATTGTTCGATGGAGATGCCACGAGAACGGTCCGCGTAGGGAAAGAGTTCTACTAGGTAGGCTGTGGGGTTTTAGTATGGTTTGTGGGTTTGGATCGCGGCATTTTATAGGCTAGAGAATGGTACCTACTATATGCAAGTGCACTGTTCCCAATATTATAACAAGGCGAGTAGAGAAATATAAAAAATAGTGTGGTGATGGCAGCAGCTTTGTTAGGTCGATGGGTATCATATGCTAGCATGGCTCGTTGCATACTAATTGTCCATGCTATATACACGAAGAACATACTACAAGCACAGAGTAAAAACATGGTGCATCGTTTATACCGTGGTACTATGAGGGCGGTTAAGGTTCCTGTGAGGAAAGACCAAGCTGTCGATCCGAGATTAATCATGGTTTTAGTGTTGGTATCCGTGTAACCTATCATGGCAAGGATCTTGGAAAGGTAGAATCTGGGGTTGTTAAATCATGCGATGAGCGAATGAATAGGGCACTCACGAAATCAAAGTATTGCCAGACCATTGTGTGAAGACTCCCATAGCAGAAGCGAGAAATACCCGGCGTCTCATTCCAGGAGTAGTCAACATGGACATCCAAGATCGTTTAGAAGCTTCTACTTCTAGTTTGATTGTTGTTTCAATCTGAGTCATTTCAGCACGAACGAATACCGAATCACGATTTCCTTCTGCATGATACTTGACCAAGATATCGAATGCTTCGTCTCGTCTATCTTTGCTAATAAGGTACTGAGGACTTTCCGGTAGGAAGCTTTGACTGTTGTTAGGAGTATCTTGGTAAATTCAAGATATACTTACAAGACGAAGATAATCTGAATAAGTGAGGGACAGGCTTGAAGAAGAGATGGAATTCTCCATCCCCAATCTGTATTGATGGTTGCAGTGCGAACAGTAATTCCGGAAGCAACTAAAGATCCTACAAACCAAGATGCATTGAAGAGAGAAGTCATAACTGGCCTTTCTTTCGGGTATGCTAATTCACCAAGCATGGCTGAGCCGGAGACAATTGCAAAGACAATACCAAATCCAAGAAACATTCTGGCAATGATGTACATCCCAGCTGTTTCTAGGTGAGTGTGTACCCAATCAGAGGCGTTAAGAGGCCATACCATTGATAGAGAAGCCCTGAAGAAATGACCCAACGACCATTACAATAGACCCAAACATTATGGACCACCTACGTCCAAAACGTTGAGCAAGCATTGGTACAAACGGCACCGACAAAATAGCACCTAAGCTGTATGCCGCAGCCACAATGCCCAAAAGCTCTGCCTTCAAAGCATACGTCGACTTCCCAGCCCCATCGATCGTCGGCTCACCAAAGTCTGTATTTCATCATCAATACTCCTTCGACCAATAGACTTACTAAACACTAAACTCACATTTATTCCAAGAAGGAATAAACTGCAATCCATTGATCATCTGAGAGTCGAACCCCGACGTCATCTCAATCCCCATACATGTTGGATATAGCAAAAGATACAAGATTCTCAGATTTCTTTTTCTCCACCAAGCCACCTTATCCTCATCAACAATCCTGGTCAGAACGGGATCTGCTTCATGACCCAAATTGACTAGACCCATTTTCAAAACCGATCTCTAAAAACCTTCGAACTATTGAAGAATATTGACGCCCAAAGATATTATATTCCAGAACGTTCTTTGGGTTCGGCGTTGAAGTGAATTGAGGAAGGTGGTATGATATTCAATAACTAGACGCGGAGGAAACTAAACGAAAGTTGATCGCGTCCGATCGTGCAGATATAGCTTTCAAATATCCACTTGAACGATTCCAGGGGGGTTTCAACTCCGCGCTGACTGCACACTTAGCGCCTTGGTCGGCATCTTCCTGTTGTACAAAAGATGTAGCCAAGACGGTGTCAGGACCGAAAATCTCCAAGTCACTGGATAAATAGGTTCGTGGGGGTCATGCGACCGGTATTTGGAATTTATAGAATGCATTCTACAAAAAGGTTAATATTATGTGCAGGTAAAGCGGATTTTAGGAGACTTTTCCACAATCAGAAATGTATTTCTTGTCTCCTTCTATATCCATGAAGAAAGCCGGAGTTCCTGCAGTGACTTTATGCGCTGTGGAGAGCTAATGCATGTCAATTTGGGGGTGGAGATCTTCTAGAAAACGAGTTTCCTTCTGTTTCACTGCATATGTATGTACGGAATTGAAGAAAATGTAGGGTTCGATTCAGGGAAGATGACTCTTTCTCCGAGACTCCCGCTGCAAAATACCGGGCCATGTCATCGTTAAAACAAGTATGTACAATGGCAAGCATGCTCATATCTTTCGAAATGATCCAAAAGTGACCCCCATCGTGTTTCGGCGGGTCCCGATTCTCTTTCCAAGGTCCAAGGCATAATTCCAGATTCCACACAGGATTTGACGGCATCCAGAACTTTTTCCAAGTTCTCTCGAGTAGATTTTGAATCACCAGGCTAGTAAGGTATGGATCGCACGTAATTGACCTGTTTGTTACACAAGTCCACAAAATGCAACTTATCTGCATTCAATTTTTCAAAATTGATTTTTCTAAGTACTTAGATTCCAGTGACCTCGTGGCCCTAAAATACCTGTTTCAATGATCTCCATTCACACAGAATTGTGTAGAATCTATACAAATTTTGGTACGTTATGCTGGGTATGTGACTTTTGAACCCTAAAATCTGGACCCTGTCAAGATCTGTTCGGTCTACGAAACTGCAGAAAGGCAAGTAGCATGACTTCCAGTCCATTCTGTAATCATGGCCATCTTCGCGAAAAGACAGAATGTCCTTTTCATGATTGAAAAGTATTATCGGAGGAGCAGTGATATCCACATTAGTCGAATGGGTCATGCCAAAAGTAAGCTCATACCTTTTCAAGATGATGTTTCGTGAACAGGAGCAAATATGGAGTGCAATAGGAATTGGCGTAGTTGATGTATATATTGTCCAGTGATGCTTGGTCCAGTCTCTGTTAGAGCCTGTTACAAGATAAGGATGTAGAGGAGCGACCATTCGTTGGCTATGCAAGACAACTACTCGCCGTCCTTCAAGCTCACATACAAGTTCCCATATGTATATTTGAAGCTCTGAAGTCAATTTGAGAAACTAGTAAAATTCCTAGTTTCACCAAAAGCCTCCATGGTAGACTCTCCATACGCCTGGCTAGCTGTATCAAGCTCTAGCATTGGTACGCAACGTGGGCCAGAACAACTACGCCTTGATTGCACCAGGTATAGCATTCAGAAGTATGAAGTCAAGATCTCTCGTGGATGAGAATAGCTCGAGTATCGCCCTTGTTGACTTTCTACAACGACCTCACTTTATCATTATTTCCGCGCTTGCTTCAACCGTATTGTAATCAATAGCCTACCTCAAACATGTGCCATCCAGGACGCGGTGGACCCCCAGGAAATGTATCAGAGAAAGTTGTCTTGACGTTCATAGTCTGGATATATGAAAACATCTCTTGAGCCCATCTTGTTGCGAATTGATCTCTTGAACAGCAGTGCTTGTTCGGTGATGGAGCAGCTCAGCAATTAGCCCGAAGGCTCTCCTGCAACGACCATGTTGATGGCTATCCCTACCTACACCACGTTGTAACTTCTGAACGCATGGGAATCCCGCAAGACCGTCGTTCGCGATACCTCCGCAGCATTGATGCGTAGAGCTCTGCACCAGCTAAAACTATCCCATATATGTTATTGTTTCGCGAGCGGTTGAAGACTTTGCAAGCTTCGCGAGGGTTTCATCGGAGTTGACTGCCCACAATGTCGTCGTTTGAATTTCAGATACCTGATGCACTTATATTATCGCCATTTTTGAGTATTGAGATGTTTCATAGACTAGGAGAATGAGTATGCTAGTAGTTCTATGGTCGAGAAAATCTGTAGATAGGAAAGCACTGAATTGATGGTTCGGCTTGTTCGGGCAAGGGGGGACAACTTCATTTGCTGTCTTAGAAACTTTCAATCACGGCATTGTGCAGTAAGTAGATCAATCTGCAGAGAGAATCTTAATCGCGGGTACTTGAGTAATCAAGGAAAATAAACATACTCAAGTCGTAAGGTGTTGTTCGTATCTCAATTTAGATGACTAGATGACCGTTCTGGAAGACCATGAGCGTAGAGCTTGGGATGTCAACTGATATGATTACGTAACATGCATCAATCCCGCACTTCTTCCTCACATTTTCCGATGAATCCCCACTTACCAAGCCCATGCAACTAAATCGCGGACTAAGGATTTCTTCGTCTGAAGTATCGTACACTTCTGAAACGCCAGGTAACGTTAATTACCATCAGGTAGAGTGAGATCAGTGAGAGTCGATTTAGGATTGCACCAGGAGATGAACGCGTTGGTACAATATATCTAATATCAACGTCCAACGTCTGACCTGGCTTAGTGTACTCCAGGGATCCCAAGAGTTTTTATTCATTTATATGAAATGTCTCAATTCGAGAGGATCACGGCATAAGGCAGCTTTCAAGTGGAGGCCTATCAAGAAAGTATCGTATACCGAAAGTTGTAAATTAAGGCTGATAGTGAGGCTAAAGCTAAACATGCAGCCTGCAAATCTCTGCTTAGGAATATATTATATTTATAATGACGGGGACTGACCTGATAATAGTAGATTACTACTGATGTTGTGGTTCAGTAGACTCAGCTGGACTTCGACTTGTTGGATCTGAATGGATAAAAGTCAATCTGTTTTCGAACCTTTTATACCAGCTCTTTCAAGTATACAAGACCTGTTTCCTTGATACACGTGTATCTATATAAGCATGAATATGTTGCTTTCTGGATGTCTGAAGTTCCAGCTATTGATTAATTAGGAAGAGGCAACAAAACCTTCGATGATAGTGTTTGTAGTATTGTGCTTAAGTCACGTCGATACTTTATATTCAATCACAGATAAAGATTTCATTTGAAGACGGGATATTCAACCATCATTTATCATGAGTTATTCATCGCAAAAATGAAACATAGGCAGTGAAAGCTCACTAGCTTAATGAGAAATAACTCCCGAACCAAGACCCGAAACCCCCTTCATATACACTCAAGATAACAGAAAATGCAGATATTCTCCCCCGAATCTCCCACAAACAAACGCACAACGATTTTTGGTTATGTACATCCTTCCCTTACATCAAGACAAGAGGCACTCCAGTGCCGAAGCTTCGTCTGTCATTTTGAATCTAACTCCATCTCACATCCTATAACATACAGTCCATTTTGGCGTTCTCTCCTCCCTATCGAGGGTTTCTACCCTATATTCTTAGAATCTCAACCTTCAAGTCACAAGCTCCAATCCAATCTTTCCACCCCGAACAAAACTCTCCCTCACACTTTCTCACTCCAACCTCTATCAGCTGCCCCGCCACCAGAAGGAAAGATTAGAGGCCAATATTCGATCAGCCCAAGGATAAAAAGTAAGACAAGAATTATACCAAAGACCCACGCCAAAATCATAGAGATGAGACACAAGGTATCCCAAAGGGTCTCTTCTGGTTTGGGCTTTGAGGATGGATTGTGACATGACTTGTGGGAATTTTGTGTGATCTGACGATCGTTGACACCCCCAGTAGAGAGGTATGGCTCGTCAACAGGCATAAGCTCCTCGATAGCATTAGCAGAGAAAGATGGAGTCGATATAGGAATGCTCATTCCATATGGAGGAACATGTCCACTAATACCACCATGGCTATGACCCGGATTACCTTTCTTGCCTGTAAGAATTCTGCTCGAAGTCATCCATACAAGCCAGATGATGGAGCCTCCAAACAAAATATACGCACCCAGAAGAACTCTGGGCCTCACATTATGTAAAAAGCCCCGGTAGATGTTTTTAAGAGACGTGCGAGACGAGGAGGTCGATCCGGAGTCAGAAACGCCAGAATGGTAGCCAGAGCTAGCTCCAGATGAACATTCCTTGGAGGCGAATGGGAGGTCAATAGTACCATTAATAGTATGGTACTCATAGAATTCGCTTGGAGCGCTGGATGCAACAACGTGACGAGAGGATCCCGTAGAGGAACGTTGTCGCTTTGGGAGGGGCGGCGTGGATTGAGTTTTCTTTTGTACAGGGCGTGATAGACATGATCCTGCGGGCTTGCGTGTAGCACTAGGTGTTGAGGGTGCTGTTGAGACTTTCGCTGATGGATTCGTGGAAGATGTATACGATGCGTTAGAAGTGAGTACTGGCTTTGGGACAGCAAGAGAAGCCATTGGTTCAGAGCAAATTTGGGGCGATTCTTCCTGAGAAATGACACCCTTCATGACAGTGGGCTCAAGCGGCGACAGACTGGTAGTGGGCAAACTCTTTCCCTTGTTTGCGAGAGGACTACCCATGTCTGCTGCAATTGTCCTAGTCTTATTCTGTGGAGATAGCGGAAGATCACGATCGGGCATGCCAAATTGACCTGTAGCCACGGCCTCAGCGGTTTTTTCCCTAATCGTTGAACCTGAATCCGACGAAGAAATACTAGGAGTATCTCCATAGCGTAAACCCATCTTACCAGCAAGGGCAAAAGCAATCGGACTCGTACGAAACATAGACGACGACGCATGAGATCTGGTTGAGCCAGGGCTACTTGGAATCTTTGAGAAGGAAGTTCTTATACTTCTGCAATTGTCTTTGCTATTCCCCTTACCAATCGTCCAAGTCCGTGTTGGAGTCTCGGGAGTTCTACAAGTAGCACGACTGCTCTCAGATTTCACGGGTGAGGTAAATGTAGGTGTACTGGGATTCATCTTGATATGGAGATGTGCACTAGTCGCGACACTTCTTGGTATTTTGGTGGGTTTTCTAGAGTTGCGGAAACCTTTGGAGTCTTCTATGATCGTTAGTCAGTTGTTATCAAGTTTTTGGAAAACAATGGGCAGAGTAATAGTATGAGAAAAACAGGATGAAAGATGGAATTGGGCATCGCAGAACAAAAATTGACTATACCTTTACCGAAGACCATTTTAGTTGTTATAGTTGTATAATTTGTGATTTTCTGTTAATTTCCTGATCTGAATGTTTGGATTTGAATGTGGTATGAAGTTAGAATTGAAGATCAATGTTTATAAGAATCTATCGAAATGTTTCTGGATCAAATGAGTGGGTCGGGAAAAGAAATCCTTATGTATCCAAAGCCGAAATTTCAATACCGCTAATTGATACCGATGAAACAGTTGCTATTATTAATGCGCGTACCTAGAAACTTCTAGAGTATGAAAGTATCCGGCTAGGTGATGATGTCATAAGAGTGAATATCTATCTATCTACCGTAGCAAGCGAGCCTGGTGAAGGGGCTATGGTAAATGTCCGATGTTGGTTTTTGCAAGTGAATTTGTTAGTTTCCAGAGAACTTGTATTGCTGAACTATTCATAGACTAGGGTTATTAGTGATAGATTCTACAATGATAGAGAATATCATCTGATACCGTAGATATGCGTTTCAAATTCTACTAACTTTCAGACAATATCCCCTAGAATCTAGCCATTTCATCCTCCAGCGAAACTTACGGTTCGGTATGCACGAAGAATAATACAAACTTCCCGGTCAAGCTTCCAGATCCTCGGATAGTTGATCTTTCTCAAAGTACATCTTACCTATCCTCTCTCGCCTAAAACATATCTCCGTAACCGACTTGAGTTTAAGCAAATTAACATCACCTAACCACCACCTCAAAAACAAACTAACAAAACCCTCTCTCATTGTCAATCCAGAAAAGTTCCCACATCATACTTGACTAGCATGACCCGAGTAAGAAACAACTGAGAACTACCACATGACTCACCACAGTTCAGCATGAAACAATACTGCTAGTCCCGAACCGTATCATCTTAATTCTTAGAAGTACAGCCAGTCGAAATCTTACTCAGAACCACTTGACAAACCGTAAACACTTTAAAATCTATAAACATGATTTTCTTCAATGAAAGGTCCTAGAATATAACATAATAAGAGACAAATTCTTACACAAACCCATGTACAAAATTCGAAGAACTTGTAGAGACGCACTCACCATCATCAACCTATCGCAAGATCGAAAAGTCAACATCCACTCGGCAAGGAACTTAAATCTCGATCACGTCCAATACTAATTGGGAACTCGGAAGTCTCGTAGATTCTTCCTAAGAAAGATTTATCATACCTTGATAGCTCCGGATATCCAACAACAGTGAGCATCCATCCAATCTGACCAATCGACAAATTTCCCCCTTCTATCCACATTCATATCCATATCCATCTCCTAACCATCCTAACCATCTCATCCAACTTCTAACCCAAACTCCCCCTAACTAACCTCAACCAAAAAACAGAAACCCACTCAAAAGATGTCTTCAAGACCAAGATCCATCCCCTCGCTCTACTCCCTCTCAGGCGCATCTTCGCTTACCAGCATAACCTCCACCCCAACCACTACATCTCGCTCCCCTTCCCCCTCTCCATCCCCCATCCCCCCCTCAGAACTCATCTTCCCCATCCCCTTCAGCGGGGACCCCTCCGAAACTTCTCCCCTCCTCGGGAACCGCCCCAGATCACGCAAAACCTGCACCTGCAGACATCCCAACCATACCACCCACGTCCTAAAAAAACACATCATCCACACAACCCTCTTCTATCCAATTCCGCTACTGTTCTATCCATCACTCTTCACTCCTCAATATCCAAATTATCTCTGGTGTTCTATTTATTTTCTGCCTCGCTATTATCATACTATCTCCCTTTTCAAACCGTACCGAGAACGGAAATTCAACACTAGAGCGAGATCTCCATTCCCTAGATCAGCATAACTGACTCACATCTCTTCATGCCCCTGGTGATCCCAAACCCACAAATCCCTCCATCCAAACACAAACACGAACACACAAACTCGACACCCCCCAACTCAAAGGTATCGAATTCGCAGTGGTCTGTTTCGCGATCTTTACCATATGTTCTATCATCCGAGCAGCAAGTTATGTAATGAGTAGATGGGGGGTATGTTTTGGAGGTGAGGGATCGGATGGTAATGGGGGGATTTTTGAAGATGATGAAGAAATGATGGGGTATGGACAGAGGAGGGGGTCTGAGGTTGATGATATGGTTTAGGTGAGGGGGCAGCGCGAGAGAAGCAGGGGGGGGGATTATAAGAGGAGAGGATGGATAGGAAATGGAGGGTATGAACAGAAGCGAAGCTCGACAAATGATCAGATAATTCGAGAAGGTAAAGATAGCGCTAGAGGTCAGATGATAGTGGGGAAATCGTTCAAGATGACGAAGAAATGGTGGGATACGAACAGAGGAATGGGTTGCCAGTTCATCATGAGATTTGAACAAGTGAAATACAACACAATAGATCATGGCAAAAACATAATTCCAACTACACAAAAGTAACCAAGAGATACGAACAGAGGCGGCAATCAACGAGTAATCAAATCACATCACATCACACAACTTAACAGGAAAGAGTCTCACTTGGAGGGAACGGAGAAGATCGAGACACATGCACTAACACCAGTACCTACATCCCATTTCATCCACTTCCACTTCCATTTTCAGAAGCTAGCTTATTACAATTAAATCTCCATGATCAATAACTAATACATGCATGCACTGACCTGCTTCCTTCCTTCCTGCATTATGACCACACCTCAAAAGTCCCATCAAGATCGATGAGCACAGATAGTAATAATAACAACAGCAGTAGAAAAACGTATCCTTACTGTCGTACCGACTCATCCATAGCATATTTGATTCTTGTATGCAAATTATACAAACTATACATGTCCACACATCAACCTCAGCAAAACCCAAAGCCCATCACAATCCACCACACTACACTTTCACCTTCGGTGAATCCAAACTCCCAAATCTAATCATCCCTCCAAGAATTATCACAAATCGAGTCGAATCAACTATCCTAATTCTCGCAATTTTCACTACTACCTCTGCTACCTCTCCTACCTCTCCTACCTCACCTCGCTTCACCTCACATGACAAACAAACAACCCCCCCCCATCTTTCTCCCCCCAAAATTCCCCCATCAACAAATCCCTGTCTCTCTCAAGACCCTTTCCCTCTCAATCTCTCCCCTCTCTCAAAATGCATCCCTATCGCCCTCAAGGTCCCCATCTCTAATCCCCATCCCCATCCCCATCCCACTCCATCCCATTCCAGCCATTCACTCCAAAGCCCAGCGACTCCCTAGATATACCTATACAAAATACACAACACCTATTCCCATCCAATACTCCTTCCCATCTCATAATCCAATAATCCAATAATCCAATAATCTAACAATCCAATCACCAAACCATATCTCATTATTAACCTAAGGTTATGAGATAAAATGCTAACAGTATATGTAAGGTATGGATGGTATATATAACCAATCTATACCCAATCTAGTATATCAAATTATACCGATTTTCATTGTCATTAATTTGATAAGTTATGGATCGTGAGATAGAACTACCTATTTTGTCAAGAAGTAAATCGTGATGAACTCAGTTATATAGTATGATCTTAATCGTCGTCTCGTACTAATAAGACTTCAGAGTAGGTAATAATAGATAGGCAGGAATTTAGGAATCAATCAACCTTCTTACCCCCTCAACACAAACAATCTAGAATCAAAAAATTGGTTCACATTTATCATTTTCAATTAGATACTCATAATTGATTAACCATATAACTATTATTTCTTCACCTCTCTCCACCACCCTCCCCCTCCTCCCCAAAAAACCCACTCAACCCCAACATATCCCCCGGCAAATACTCCAACCAAGGCATCATATCCTCCCCCAAACCCCTCATATCAATATCCTGACTCTCCATCATCATATCGCCCATCCCATTGTTTCCCATTCCCATGCCCATGTAACCGTGTGAATTTGTATGTGTATGATTTCCCGCATGATATGAATTTCCCTGTCCATTACCTGATCCGTTTGCGTGCCCGTTTACGGGGTGTATATTATTGCCGTGTAGATTACTTCCGTTATTATTATTGTGATTATGATTGTTGTGATTATAGAATCCTCCCGCTCTAGATGTCGATGGTGTATGCGAGAAATCATACCCACCTCCTCCCCCAGGTGTACTCGAACCTCCTGGCCTTGGACTCATAGTATTTCTTGGTCCTGGATCAAAAGCATGATTTTCACTTCTCGGTGTCGGATATGGACTGCCACTCCCATTGCCTCCAGCCCCCAACCCCAATAACATTTCCGCATCCGCCGTTGCACTAGCATCAATATTTGAGTTTGTACCATGCATGTATTTTGGTCCTGGAGCAGGCATATGATTACTCCTCGAAGTCCCTATAAATCTATCAAACCTTCCACTAGTCGACGTACCACCCGCTGTATTTTCCGGTAAACTTTGTCTAATAGGATCATAAATCATATTTCCCTGTCCATATTCTTTCTGAGCTCTCATCTCTAAATGGTCCGCTGCACTTTGATTTTGATACATGAATGTCAAATTTGAACTTGGAGAATTAGTAGTTCCAGTAAGAGACCAACCAATAGCTTGAGCCAAATCTATTGCCGGAGATCCAGGGAGTGCTTCCATCATTGGTGAACGTACGAATTCCGGAAATCTACCAGGTGAATTTGCAGAGAATTTTCTTCTCCAATTAGGTATAATTTCATGTCTTGGTTTAGTAGCTTCGGTATATTCTTCCGCCGTATATGTTTCGACTTCCTGTGGATCTATTCCACTTTGTTTCTGTTCCATAGCTACTCGAATATATCGTGTTCCAGCCCAATAAGATTCTATATGTTGTAAAGCTTTATGACATCGTTGATAGTTTTGATTCGCTGCTGCTGCAAGCAATGAATGTTTCTGTTTTTGATTTCCTTGATTATTGTGATTCCTACCTGATTTCACAGTATCCGATGGAGGGCTTTGACGAGGACTGGGGTTTCTAGAAGATGGTTGAGAAGTATGTAACGCAATCTCTTTAAGAAAAGCACACCCAGCGATGTATATCGGTTGACATGTAAATGGGTTTCCAATAAATGATCTCGGATCAATAAGTTCAGCAAAAGCCAAGATGTCCGCAATAGTTTTAGCAGATGACATGCTGAGTTCTCGACTGTGAGGAAGTAATTGTAAAACTTGTCCTTCGAGGGATTGCATTAAAGTAGGTTGATGAAGTAACATAATCAAGGTATGAAACCAAAAATGAACCTTGATATTGATTAGCAAAACTTATTCCCATACTTCGAGAGGGAAAGTAAAACTCACAAGTATAAAATTTGTTCCCTCCCCACTCTTAACATAATGTTGAAAGTTGGTCGCTGAAAATTCCAATCTCCCATCCAAACTTTGATACAACACAGTCAAATCCTTTTCCATACCCTTAAGTTCTTTTATCAACCCAGGTGTAATATCGTCCGCACCTCTTATCCGATTCAACAAATCTGAAACTAAGCCATATAAATGTATGATTCTGATAAGTGCAGGGAAAGGATCTGGCCATGCTTCTTCTGTAGTATTGGATACGGATGGAAGTGTCAATTCGAGATCTTCATCTTTGAGACTCACTGGTCTACCAGTTCCAGAAGAAATAACTCGATCAAGCATGAGGACAGCCCAGAGTGTATCTATCCTTTCTTCTTCAATTGCACTTTTCTCTTCCGCCGTAATAGTCGCATCAGGTTCATCTGATTCCCCTTCATTTGTCGACCTATGATATCCTGGATCCTTCTGCCCTTGATGTTTAACACCATCTAACTTTTGAAGCCCAAGATCCACAGCCATACGTATAGCACATCCAAGATACATCCATAACGCACTATCTTGATTGGCACCAAATCCCTCATAAGCAAGTAATAAACAAGCTTGTACAGCTCCAACGGTGGGACAAGGAAATGTATCCACAACAGCCGCTTTAGCTCGCTGAGCAAAGACTTGTCCATATTCTGATTTCGGTTGTGGTGAATCATGTGAAGTAGTAAGAAGTGGATGATCTGAAAATCGAGCCGCTAATGCACAAACTGCATCAACAAGAATAGGTTCGATTTTCTTTTCTTCCACTAGACGTTTGAAATTTTCCTGTCGTTTCGATAGAAAAGGGTAATTACAACCCAAATGAGCAAAGAAGACTTCCACAAGGTGAATGATAAGTCTATTGACCGGTAATGGATCATTAGGATCATAAAGTGGCATATCGATTGCAGACCTTGGTTCAGTCCCCGCTTGAGATGGCGTTCCATTCACAGAACCCCCACTAGAATGTTTCGCAGATATAGGTGACATTGTGAGAGAAGAAGACGATGGAGCACCCATACTCCTTTTATGTTCCCGGACAGAAACTACCATTTGTTTGAATCCGGGTACAATGGCTGTTGGACCAAAATATCTGAAATATGGCACTCGATGGCTTTCACTGATGGTTGTTTCACTGAGAACTGGTTGATCTCTTTCGAGAGGAGTGGGACTCTCGTCCGGAAATAGAACTGCATCTCTATAATCAACCCTTCGATTTCCAGGTCGATTATTCCCCATATCCTCACTTCCCAACCTTCGAGACGCATCGTGCATATATGATTGATCAACTTCAACTCTTGTCCGTGCAGCAGTCGTATTCGCTCTTTGTTGAAATTGTTGCGGTACCGTATCCCTCGAGTTCTCTATCAACGTTCCAGGCCTCCGCAGATGTGAATGTGCATAGTCCCCCTCATCTCCTTCCCCGCCATCTGGGGTTTTCACCTCCTTTCTTATCGAGTTCGTAGCCCCATCGGATCCCTCCGCATACCCCATACATTCATGGCCATTATCTATGCATGTCGAGCAAAGTGGTCGTTTCCCATCGCATCTTGTTTTTCGTTTCCTGCAGGTCCGACATCTACAGGCCGCATTGAAGGTTAGCTTATACTCTCGGTAAATCACCCCTTCATTCTGCGTTTGTTCTAAAAAGTATACATACGCAGCATTAACCCTCCGTCTCTTCGCAGGCGGTTGTCCTTCATTATTTACGAAGCGGATCTGTTTCAGCGGTACTCCTCCTGCTCCTGCTCCTACTCCACCTCCTGCGCTCATATCTTCTCTCCAGCTCTGAAATCCTCTATTCCGTAAATCCTCTCGCCAATCTTCCTGTATCCCTTCGGAAACTCTGCTTCACTTCGCGCAAACCTCAGACACAATCAAACAGGAATCCCCACTCACATCATACGTCGTTTCTTTCTTTCGTTTGTTGAGCTCGTTTGATTTGTCTCATCCAACCTGGTATCGTATTGTCTTTCCCGGATTCCTTCTCTCGATTCGTACCTTTGCGTTTCGTCCCTTCTAGTCGTCACTTTCGATCTAGTGTTTTGTACTCGGTGTCTCTGTTCCCTTTCCTTTTTTTCTCTCCTGTCTTTGCCTCTTTGCCTTAAGCCCAAAGTATCATGCACAGCACCCTCGTAGAAACAATCACCCCACTATAAAATGAATCGTGAGATTGGGTATCAAATAAGAAATGAATTTCATTAAATCCCAATGAGCGCCAACCGTTGAACACCAGATGCAAGATGAAGCAAAATTCCGTTTCTAGAACGATAATTTCCCTCTTACAGTAATAGATACCTGGTACGGAAAAATACAGGGTGTCCAAGTGCCGATCCCGGGGAAAAGCTAGGGTCAAACACGCGCTTACGGATAGAGGCGGATCAGCGTCGATAGCCTTATATTGGCAGATGGTTTTTTTTATAGTAGGACAAGTAGGACATGCATATACTGGTAATGTAGAGTTTGCAGAATAAAATTTTATATAGGCGAGTATATTTAGATACTTCCTTTTAAAATCAACTAAAAATCCACGAATATTTTGTTTCTCGTTAAGCGGTCATCATTCATAAACCCATCCATGAATCCATCCATCCATCCTTTCGTTTTTACGTTTCCCACCACCATTCCACCATTCTATTCATATTTCCATCGTCCATCCCTCAAATATCACCATCGAATACCCAGTCCAGACGAGACAATGAGTTCGAAATTCAAAGATCCGCCATATTAACAAATAGCATGAGTCTTTCCAGTCTTCCCTTGCAAACTATGCTTCTCATTCTTATAATGAGCATGGTTATGCTTGCTCTTTCCAGAGTGAGTAGCATGCGACTTAATGTATTCTTGATTCTTCTTGACAGTATCTTTATCCATCCCATCCAAGACACTGCAGCACAACTTGATATCATTCAATAATGAATCACATCTTGATTTACTGAAATCCTCACGGACGACTACACGTAACATCTTGAGGTTATCAGTCTTTGGTGCCATGGTGTATGCTGGAACAACCCATCCACGTTGACGGAGTTGATGAGCGATTGCGAATTCATC
This sequence comes from Botryotinia convoluta, assembly GCA_004786275.1. NCBI lineage: Eukaryota > Fungi > Ascomycota > Leotiomycetes > Helotiales > Sclerotiniaceae > Botryotinia > Botryotinia convoluta. The sequence continues at coordinate 15,238 of PQXN01000190.1, read as the reverse complement.
GTAATGTTTGTTGGAGTTTGGGTCCATACGGAAAGCGACGAGTGGCAGACCTTTACCATTCTTTTGAGACATGATAAGGAATCCGAGTTGTTCAAGAGAATCGGAGAGATAATCGGCGGTTCTTGTCAAGTTGCTCATGATAGCCTTGTAACCCTTCTTACCGAGACGAATGAGTTGGTAATATTGAGCGATAACCTGAGAAGCACCCTTGGAGAAGTTCAGAGTGAAAGAAGCTTGATCGGCACCAAGATAATTGATGTTGAAGACAAGCTCCTTAGGAAGGTATTCTGGTGCTCTCCAGACAATCCAACCAACACCAGGGTAGACGAGTCCATATCTAGAGTTTTGTTAGTCGTCGTCTAGGTAAGAGGGGATGAAGAACATACTTGTGACCACTGGTGTTAATAGAAACGACCTTTTCTAATCTGAAATCCCACTCCAAATCTGGTACGGTGAATGGAGCTACAAATCCACCTGAAGCTGCATCAATATGAATAACAGTATCGATGTTCTTCTCGATCAAAAGATCGTTAACAGCCTTGGCATCTTCATACTCTCCGGTATAAGTAGTTCCGAGAATAATGCAAATACCAATAGTATTCTCATCCACCAAATTGACTGTCTCCTCAGGATCAATCACATATCGATCTGGAGTACAGTAAACGTATTTTTCCTCCACCTCGAAATATCTTGCTGCCTTTTCCCAGCAGACTTGAACAGCAGAAGACATAACGATATTTGGGTTATCGGTTGATTTTCCAGCAGCGATACGAGCATTCTTCCAGCGTTTCTTCATGGCCAAAACTGCCAACATGATGGCCTCGGAAGAACCGACGGTCGAGGTACCAACGGCAGCATCACCTTCTTCATTTGTAGGAGCGTTGAACAAACGACCGATCATGGAAACACATCGGTTTTGAATGTCTGCGGATTGAGGATATTCTTCGTAATCTTCCCAAGGAGTTAGCGTGAATTGGAGGAAAGAGGTATGGAATGCGGAACATCAGGATAAGAAGAAAGTGGACTTACCAATGAAATTCTTGCTGAAACTCTCAGTCATGAGGTCTTCAACTTCTTTTTCCTACATACTATTAGCATAGAACAAGATAGCTCTTAAGTCCCCTCGATTCAATCGCACTCTGCGTGATTGGTGCGCATTATCAATAACCTCAATATCTTCAAAGATTCCAACGACCGAGGACGCTCATGAAAATCAAGGAAATTGTTCGACAAACTCACCATGAATGTAGTAACAAAAGACGCCAAATTCAGCATAGGGTTTCCATCGAGTGAAAGATGATCTTTGATCATACGATACGCGACCTATTCATCCACCAAATAAAATTAGTCTTTCTGCCCCAGTCCCAGATCTGCATTCATATGCTAAGTCTATATTGTATCACCTACCTCCTTAGGCATCTCTCCATCCGGCATCTCATGCTCTGGCAGATCCTCCGCAGCAAATCTAGAACCATAAACACTAGTTGTGAATCGATCCTCCTCGCTCGAAGCAGCCATTGTAAGTTTCTTCAACCCTTCGACGAGGGGAGCAGCAACCTTATCATTGTTGGGGATTTGGGAAAGGTGAACCATTGTTGCGGTTGTTGTTTATGTGTTGATTAGGATTGAGTTGAATTGAGATTATGAAGTTATTGATGGTTGAGATTATTTATTGTTGACCGAGTTAGAAGACTAAGATGTTGATGGTTTGAGGTGGGATATGAGGAGAGGAATGGGAATGGAAGTGGTTGTGTAAGTGAAAAGAAGAGAAGAAGAAGATGATTCAGAACAGAAGAGAACGGAAAACAAAAAAACAAAATCCAAAAGAGTAATAAGTCAATAAATCTTGTATTCATATATCTATCTCCCCACCTATCCTTGACCAAACAGTGAATATTGGTATTCGTATCACTTCTAGACTATAGTGGGAAAATTCCGAATTCCTTCTTGATTTCCATCATTCCCATAAACTTACGAGGACTCTGCCCCTCTTTTCAAGGATGTAAGCTCCAGCTGTTTTGGGATCTTTTGGTAAACCTTGGCAGAAAAGCTTAGTTTATTTATCATATATGGAAATTGGTGGATTTGAATGTTAATTATCCGATCAAACCATTGTTTTGAAATTGTGGATTGAATTTTATATCTGCGTCATCTTTTTATCTTTTTATCCTACCGTCTGTTCTTCCCGCATATATACCTCTACCTACAGAGTATATTTGTTGAATCAAGCATCCATCCCCTGCCAAGAATACCTAGTAGATATCTATCTATCAATTATATGCATTTTGAGAAGATGACCAGAGATTGTACAACACATGGCACTTTTCCAACTTACATACTTGGACTTGGTACTTGGATGTAAACCTCTCTACTGCTATTGGGACGACTCAGAGGCAAAGGCGGGAAAGGAGGGGTTTCAGGACCTAAAGACAATTGGATACATAACTATGTATACCGGTATGTACCCCCGCAATAACCACACGTTCGTTCATGACAGCCACCAAATGAAATCTGATTCGATGAATATGCGGTGAGAAATCGATGCTGGACTGACATATTGTAATACGTCCATCGCATGATGCATATGCAGTATCATCGTTAAGCTAGAGATCAAGCATAAATGCAATTCGGTAGTACCACGGCTTGTTCTTTAGAGCCTCTCAAATGTTTGGTGTCTATTTCACAATAGTGATGAAAACTGGTCTGGCAATACCAAGTTTGCCTATATGAATTCATGATATTAATTGGATCTACACTGAATCTGGAAAACAGAAATGTTTTGATGTTCAAATCCTTGAAGTCAGAGGCCACTTTATCGAGTATCGAGAATGAGGTACAGTAGCCCTTCGCTTGTAAATGTCAAATGAAGGGTGAAACTCCCTCAAGTCCTTCGTTTGTGAATTTAATCATCCATTCCTCTTCTTCCCTCCCAAAAAGCTGTATATCCTAGAAGGTAAAGATTAAAAGTCATAGCATTGCCAAATTTTCATAGCATTTTCTTAACTAGTTAGTAAACATCGACACTGAAATCTGACATTCCGTCACAATTTTTCATTTTGAGGCTATAACTAAATCTCCCAATAGTTATGAGCAATAATTACACAATTTATATCCAAAATTATCAAACTTGTCAGTCGAGTCCTAAAAGTTATTCATTGAGCTTGAGTTCGAATTCGAGTTTGAACAATGCTCAAATAAAAACCAGCGAACATTTCTTGTAAGATTGACGCTAGATACACTTTAGTTGCGTGGAAGAGCGGACCCTCATATACATCGAAGAGATGAATATATTTTGATCTGATATAGAGGATCCATCAAGAAAAATCAAACCTCCAAGTTCAGTTTTCCAGCCCAGACTCTCTATCTACTCAGAACATTGAGACTCTGTTAAGCCAGCGATATATAAACGTACAGCAATAAACACTCTTTCCGTATTACTTTCCTCATCTCCCATCCTAATCCTAAGATATCTCCCATAGCCCCAATCCCCAATCCCCAGGCGTCTCCCATCTCCCTCTCCAACATATCCATTGACCTACTGCGGATGAAACCTCCTTTCTATCCTCTTCCCCTCTCATGATTCACAATCATCATAAACAATTAGCCCGCACTTCAAATCTCCAAAGCACACGAGCAGACCCATCATTTACAGAGCAAATGGAACAAATAGAGCAACATATCACATGTTATATACTCCGTACCCATACGCAGAATCCAGGGTCGAACCATACGAGGAGGAGAGGAGAGGAAAGGAGAGTTAAAGGCGATGGTAGAAAAGCACATTATATGATTGAGAATCTTGGGAAGTGATGAGGCGTAGGTAATGGGATGTCGGCTTTATACTTTGATACACAATCAACTAAATCTTCCAAACCCCCTTCCCCTCCTCTCCCAGACCCGCCTCCGCCTTCCACCTAGAGTCGTCGGAGTAACCATGGAACAAATTCCCAAGTTCGCACTACACATCATCTAGATCCAGATTCAGGAGAAAGAAGAGAAAGCGAGAGACAGAGGTAAACCCCAACATCACAACCACTGACTCGGGTCCCAATTCTCTTTTCACGTTGCACACCAAATCACACTCGAGATCAGAATCCAAAAACCAATCAACATACACCACATCCAATTGTTATCTATTCTATTGGAGAGAAGTCTCTATTATACAGACAGACGCCATGAAAAGCCCTTCCTTTCCTCCCCATCCTCTTCTGAAGTTCCAGTCCATCATCTAATCTATTCCTTCTCTATTTCAAGACAGACCGGAGTTCTTTTCGATAAAGGCGAGGAAGAAAAGGTTTGCTAAAACAAACAAATGCATGCGGGTTCGCTAAAAGATATCTGACGATCCCGTAAAACCTTTTTAAACAACTGCTTTTATACAATCATTTATTTAACAGCTAAATCAACACCACCAGTGGCACCGAGAGCCTTCTTGATATCACCGTAGATAGCGAATTGACCTACAAAAATTGATTAGTAAATAGATGTGAAAATGTGGAAATGACTTTACTTACCAGCAGTAATAGCACCGACCATAGCAAGACGAGCACCGATGCCAGTGTATGAACCTCTGAAACCCAACTCTCTACCGATCTTGATCAATCGGGAAGTGGTTCCCTCTCCTGGAAGACCCTTGGTCTTGTTAATCTTTGACAACATGGTATCAGCTGGTTGTGAAACAACGGCAGCAGCCATTCCAGCAATAAGACCGGATCCCAAGTTAATGGTGGTTTGCATTCCATCGGAAGTCTTGGATTTGTCGACCTTGGTGTAGATAGCCTCAACGACCTTCTCGAAAACGACGAACTTGGCCATGGTATATGGAACTCTGTTTGATGTTATTAGCATCATAATGATATAATCACTAGAAAAGCTTAAAACTTACTGCTTGAACAAGATTGGTCCGAAACCAGCATAGAAAGCACCAACACCCTCGTTCTTCAACATCTTGGAGAAACCACCAATGAGACCATTGGCATATGTTGGGTCAGAGACCAAACGAATACGGGTAGCCTCAAGAGGGCAAAGAGCGATATCAGCGAAGAATTCGGCGGTAGCGGAAGATGCCAAGTAGACAGCGGTCTTGTTGTTGACGGCATTTTCATAACCGATCATGTTAATAGCTTGTTGCTTGAAGAGTTCATAACCTCCGAATTTGAATGCGCCTTGAAGGAAATAACCAGCGAAAGTTGGTCCAGCACCGGTCAAAAGAGCAGATGCTCCCTCCTTTGCAATAACTTGTCTGAAACCTCCGATCAATCCTCTGTTGTATGTGACGGGGTCGAGTTGAATTCTAGTCTTGACGCTGTGGAGAAAATTTATGTTAGTATTTTGATATTTTGGTCATCTCCCACTCCCAATCCCACTTCTATCTATCCATCGATTCGAATCCTCAAATTGCGCAAAATCCAACAAGAAATCTAATACATACACATCGACGGGAGTAAGACCACCGTGGGTGACTGAACAACAGACAGCTCCTGCCAAAGCAAATCTGGAGTAAAGGGCGAAACCACTGAGCTTCTCTGGGGTGTTAGCAGCGACCTGTTGGACGACTGCATCCACCTTTGTTGAACCAGTAGAGCCAACCATGATGAATATCTATAAAAAAGAATTGAGAGGAGAGGTGAGGTTATTATTAGATACTTCTTCTACTGAGAGAAGGAAAAGACAGAACAAGATATATCTCGTTGGTGGAGAGAAGATAAGGTGGTCAATTGAATAAAATGCAATATTATTGATTAGAAAGAAAAACGACAATTAAAACTTTTGACGCTAGAGGATCGGAACCTTTCGGACCAATAATTAATTTATTTTGGGTCGCCTTAAACATTAACCGTGTTGATGCCTTATTTTTTGGTTCGGAAAACCGGTTTCTTTAAACCGAATCCCAATCCTTTTTACACGTGTGTTCTACAAGGAATGATATGTATAAGTCCATCTCATCCTTCAGCCATTGTGAGGAAGGTGATGTTCTGAGGATAAGTATATCCTCATGTTTGCCTATGTTGGAAGGAAATCCTATTTCCCCGTATACTTTGAGGGCTATTCCAATGACGTAGCGACGTCAATCATAATAATGCCAGTGCGTGGAATATTATCGTCGGATAAAACGGAAATTCAATGCGTTGTGTCTGAGTCGCGCAACATGGCGTCAAATGTCTCATAGTTGAGGCTCTATACGTTAATGAGTTTTTCCATGAGTATGAGAACAGATCTAGCAAGTTTGAAGCTTTTCATAATCGCGCTCTCTTTTTATACCTAACGAAGACGGAAGTTGATGGAAGGAACGCCAAGGACTACTTGGCAAATTTCATTGGCTTTTTAGTATTATTATGTGTTACGAGCTCAAGAGGATGGAGCTGCTGTGGAGGACACAACTTTGCTCTCTTGTGTATAATCATATGACGGTCATGTAACTACGCCCTATCATTCTTATCATTCTTCACATAGTGTACAGAATGTTCAAGCAATTTCTCAAACACTCAACTATCTCCTTCGAACCCGCTTGAGTATTGCACCACTCCAGATCATATCTTGACCCCCCTCTCGCTTTCATACTCGATCTTGAGTATTGTTTGACTTTAGTCGCTATACTCTACCAAGATTGTCAATTGTTATCCAGCCCAGTCTCCGTCAAAGCTTCAAGAGCGAAGTTTATTACCAGTTCTACATTCAACAGACAACCGATATCTGGTAATTTACCTCGAAAAGAGATTTGCTACAAATGGCTATTCTGGCGGGAGGTTAGAGTGCGAATCGACCCATATCAAACCCTTCTGTATCCCAACCAGCTCATATATAATTGTCCATGGCCCTACCTACGCCTTTGCTTTATATATTCCAGATAGAACGAAATGTACAATAATCGGGATTGGATTTCAGTGAACACGCAACACTTGGAAAGCCTTTACTTTGTACAGAACTAGTTTTGTAAAACTAAACCTATTGCACCCATCTCTCATCTCTATATGGTTCCCTACTAATTGAATGTTTGACTGACACAGGCAAGTTAGAACCATCCTACAGCGATTGCAAGGGGAAGAATTTTGGGTACACTTCCACTCTCCAAGCTTCTATCCCAGATCGCAAACACATCACAGCCAAGGCCACAACTGGCTAGGCTAATATCCCGGAATTGAAATTTTCTTTACTGTCGCTCTTCGTTCTTTCGCCATCGCTATACAGTTTCCATCGCCATTTTCCCAGATGTCGAAATCTCTGCATGTCATCTTATTCTCTTGCGTAGCTATCCAAATATCTATCAAAGATCTGCAAATTATAAACACAAAGAACCTCTATGGATGTTACCACATCATTACAGATTGTGGCGCTTGTACGCCTATGACTGCGTAATGAATCCCTTCAATCTACGACATGATAAATGTCAAGGAGGTCTTATAGAAGAAATTCAAAGACTCTGCCATATACTCGTGGCAAATTCACTTCCAGCATCTCTATATCGTCCATTCCGCGTCATGCCGCTCTAATGAGAAAGTCAACAGAAGTCTCCCATTCAATCTATAAAAATCATCTTTCCACCACCTCTGTAAGACCAAGCTGTCTGGTCGAATATGAACAGCCCCCTTGCTGTGCACAGGAGCTGTCGTGGAGATGAACCCAACGCTATAATGTGGCTGGAGTGTCTCGGCTCGAAATAAATATCGGCAGAAATCGTATATCTACCCTTCAGGTTCAAAGTTACTTGTTGTGTAGTGCTATAGTGTCGTTCCTTTATCATTGTTGTCAATTCAATATTATTATCGTCAAAATTCTTCAAATATTTATCGCATTATCGATTTGTAAACATGGGACCTGTGTTGAAGAATAACTAAGAAGTCATCACAAGTGTTTCTTCTTCCCCCAGAATAGCATTCTACCTCGCGTCCTCACCGAGAAATTCGTTTGTCTCTGTAGAAGCAGATATATTTTATCTGTCTTTTGTTTAGGGAACTCTTTACCTAAAGATCGATAATCACAAGAACTTTGGGAGTAGAGCGATGCATATCGAACTCCCCCCCAAAAATAACAGTAAAGCTCCACTTAAAAGTCAGGCTGTTTGCGCACGCCTCAATTGGTAGGGCTATAAAAATATCTATTTCAAGCCGTCATTAGCAAATCAGTTGAAAAGCGCATGCATGGGAAACAATAAGACAAGGATGCACGATAAATCCCACTATTATACCCTCGAGACCGGGAGGCCTGAAGACCATACCGAAGTATATTTTCAGCACCAGTTCTGGCTCATTCTTCACATTCACTGCTAGGAACTCTGAGTTCACCGTCACTTGTGTTGTTCTGCCATTGAAATTATACTAATCTAACAACGTCGTCGAAGTATCAGTGAACATATCATCTAGAAATAACAGCATCACTTTCAACACTGGCATATTTCAGTATATCTAGCATTCATGCTCTAGAACCCGAAAAGGGCCTCGTCACTCTGCTTCACATCATCGAGCTAGCACCCTGTCTCGTTCTTCTTTTGTTAATGAAGAATTATCGATAGTCTTCAAATTTCTTCACTCTCCAGGATTAATATACCCTCCTGTCTTGAATAACTTTGATGACGAGACTGCAGATCCACTTGAAATGAGTGATCCTCGATATTATCTAGCTCCCGAGTTGGTTAGCTCCACAGATACCCCGCGATGAAGTGAGCTAGTAAAGTACATTCTTAGTATAAATTTTATCATGAGTAAATATTTGCAAGCGTAAGCCTAACACAATATCGAACATTTAAAGACGCTAAGGGAATACCTCATTCATCTCCTCTTGGAACATAATCCCAGATGTTGCAAGTCGCTAATCTCATGAACCGAGAGACTCCTTAAAACTCTCAAGGGCATTCGCGTTCATTCTTGTTGTCGGTAGTTCTCGCCTTCATCGCCATATTTCAGTCTTATCTCATAGCACTATCTTTCTACTTATCGTCACCTATGCTCCCAAAACAGGGTTGTAAGAACACGTCGCGGTATAATTTCTACTCACCATCACCTCAAAACTTCAATAGAATTGTTTGGGCACCATACGCGAAGCGCCTTGTTGAGTCCAGCGCGAATGCTTTTGATTTGTCTATGTCGAAAAGAAGGACTGATGAGGTTATCTTATATCTTCATTTTGATGCAAAATTTAATCTTGAGGCGCACTGGTGATGGTTGTAAGTCTTGTGGTCTATTAAATTTCCAAGGCACGTCAGAGTGAGGTAATGTCAATTTCAGATTCTCAAGCCTACTATACTACTAATGACATCGGTGCAATCTTTTTTGTAATTTCAGTCGATTCGAAATCGAGAACTATAAGAGGCACTCTGATTCAAGACATTCAACGCCAGAAAGAGAAGGTCTAACTTCAAAATACCAATTGAAGGATACTAATCTTGATGATTTTCACATGGGCTTTTATGTCTTTAGTGCAATGAACACTCACTTTATGATGCCTATTCATATTACCCATGTTTTTACTATCGATTTCCCTAATTCCTATTCATTGTGCTATCTCAAGTTTTCTTCGTTTGTCGTCAATGGTGCGTACCCATTCATCAGATGTTCGGCACAAATATTTTATATTTTTTCGAACATGTGCACATGTTTACGAGACACAAGAAGTGCCTGTGAAACCTTTACTCGGAATCTCAAGTGCCAGGCTCCCTTGGTACTTTTCTTTTCGAGTTAAATGATTCATGGTTACTTGGAGATCTACTCAATGGCGTTTATATACTACTTCCCTGAATCTTCTCCTGAAGTATGGTCCCAGATAGGATATGAGATATGGGAGTTTTCAATGGTGTGGCTATTGTTAGTGAATATTTCATGAGGTGATTCAATCTATAAAAAGGGCATCTGTTTCATCCTTGCTTGATCCTTGATTCGTTTACAAAAGAAAGTAGATGACCATCAAGAATTTTTGCGTGTGCACCGGTTACTGCTGGTTCATGTGTGGTTTTCCTTGAAACCTGGATTACGGTATCCAGAGACTCGATCAAACCTATCTGTGTAGGAGTGGTTATCAATTATTCCTATCGCTATCACTCCGGACGCATCCCAATGATAATCATTCATTCACGTTGTCACCATGTTATAAATCTATTGCATTTTTGTCTATTCTCATCAAACAGCAGCCGTAGTCACTGCCCAAACTAGTCAGTCACATACCCTTTTCCTTAAATGAAGAGGCATGGATCCCATAATCTAATAAAACATACAGCACACATTGACCAAAAGTATACATCTTCTTTTCCCTTGTTCCTTGACTCCCGGTGGCCGATTTTTTCTCGACTCTTCACTAGTACAGAGTAGAAATATACTTCTTTATATACCATCCGATCTAGTCCAGTCATGCCCAACTCCACAATTGCCTTGTCTGTTCACGACTTTTCGCTCCAAAGATTAGTCAGAGTTGCGCCCACATCATGGCACATGTTGAAACTTGCATCTTTCGAGTTGCTAGCCATACCCGAGAGCTGCCTGGAAAAACCATAACTTTCGAGTCCTATCACTGTTTTTGTTGTCGAGAAGTTTTATCATACTTTCTTACAGTCTTTCTCTCCAAAACGATCATTCACCCTTACTGTTCTACTACTGCTGGTAAGCAACTCAAGATACCAGTTTTAATATTCAATCAATAGGCTCAGAAGATACAATTGTGTCTTCTGGAGTTTTTCCTTCACTTCCTCTGCGAGTATACAAGCGGCACTTGTAATCTTCAGATCAGCTGACGCATACACCGATTACTCGCCAATACTATGAATTGCTCAGCTTAAATATCCGCTCTTTGAAATTTTAGAGTCATCGGAATCCGAAGCGAGCCCACGACTTAGATTCCATGGGAAACATGTCTCATTTGATACTTGTAGTAGTGAATTTGAATGAGTGGGCTATGGAGTAGATTCCTTCTATAAGAGTGTCCTTGGTATCATAATTCAAGGCTAATGGAAACATGAGAATTAAACGACAAAAAACCAAGACTGTGGATACCATTCATTGCGTCCCAAATTTAGCTCGCGTGTCCTGTAAGGCCACTCTGAGGGATGGGTATATCTCCCGGGACCTCTGAGTACTCATATAGCCACCGCATCATCTTGTATGTCGCTGTCAATAAAAGGTTGGTCGTCAAGAATTCCAGTTCACATATTATATCGATCCTATCATTCCATCTCCCTCTTGTTATTGATATTTCTTCACTAATGAAGGTCCGCATCCATATATAAAACTATGTAGGCGTCGAGGAGTGATTTTATATAGATTGTATCCCACTCCATCCTGTACCCAATATAACAAATTCTCAGAATCATTGACTGGAGAAATCACTGCAACAATTAAGAGGGTTTGTGTACTTCTCTCCCTAAACTTCTCGCTTTTTACTCGTCTATCACAGGTTTTATTACATATTAACTTAGTGCTTTACAACACCGACTGAATTTAATACCCATCTCACTATAAATAGATCGATATCGTATAGCTTTGAGCAGTATATCTACCGCAACCCCCTACAGTGAAACTATTCGGGACTCAAACATTTGATCTCTTATCCTTCCACTACGCAACATTTTGGCTTACAACCTCGACACAAACTTAGACCTTCAATCCTAATCCTTAATAAAATCAATTTCCTCAACCATTCATACTTGTAAATTTTTGCTGCCGCTGGTACACACGTCTTCTTCGTATGGTTTCTGACGTTAGATATCTATGTGAGTCGGTGTCACGCATAGCTGTATGTCAAGTATGATCGAGCAGCTCTAGTTCAGTAGTGTGTAGTACAAAATTACATAAGTCAGAGTTCTTTGCTGAATAGCCTGTCCCAGTTTCAATTCGTTTTCTGGGTTTGCGTGTAAAAATTCTCTCAATGAAAGAAATTTGAAATGGGATGTAGCTCTTATAGACTTATGGTTCAGTTTCTGCTCGGATCAAAAGCCCCTCGAATTATTTTTGACTCCCTTGACCAAGGATTCATGTCGAATATGCTATTATTATGCTGTAACATTTTTCAGCTCAGAACTATAAAAGCGTATCTTTGTCTATCTTTAACATTTAACAACGGAACCGACGCGAAGAGTCGAGAAATAGGGGGATTTATCGAATGTGTGCTCAATATACTCCGCCAGAGGCAATTTCCTATTATTCAATTGCTTACTCACAGCTCCTGTTAATGGTTCACTCAGCATCAGAACGTAGATTGGAGCCAGCCGGATTGTTTACTTGCTCCAGCTGTATTGTGGCGTGGTGTTTTTTCCTGTCACGCATAAGGAGCTTTAATACTCACTGTTGATTTGATATCATTAAATTTACATATCTTCTATTTCTGATTCTCATTCCGGTCTTTTTATTTCTAAACGTCCTATTATTCATAACTCGTGTCCCACTCAAATAAGTTCGTGAAGAAGATAAATTAGTGCCACTCAGTGATATAATTCACTCATGTAAAGAGCAGAGTTTCATTCGCTCGTACACCCTCAAAGATTGAGAATAGAAATACCAATACAACTATCCTCATCATTATTAGTGACGATATCTTCCACATTCCTATCTCGAGAAGGTCAAATGAAAGTCCATAATTCAACATCCGTTCATTCATTGTAATTCTCGTTCTAACGTCTATCACGATTCAAAAATGAAAATGTCGCGAACCGTAATCATTGACCACTATATGATCTCTCTCTTTATGGAATTCGATACTTCATGCATAATTGTAAACTCACCCTTTGACCGACGATGTCGGCTTCCACTGTTGACTAACTACATACACGTGACATTACACGTAAGCGAGGGCTAGCAAGCAGAGCTCGCCCTGATCTATAACAACAATCTAGAATATATGATAGCGTCATGTTTTCGAAAAAAAAAAAAAATTAATTTATATCTCATATGACTCTTCTTAAGAAAGATATTAAAAAAAACATTTCTAATATATTATGATTTTTAATAAGAGCAGAATTTAAACTATTATTAACTCTATGAAATTTATAACAATTTATCGCAGGTCATGAGCATATGGTGAAATGGATTTGTGAGGGAATAAGACTAATAATTTAGTCTTAAATTGGAAGCAGACTCTGGTTGACAACTAATAATGATTAACATGATTTATCAGTGTGCGGGTCATATCAGTATGCGGATCACTTTTACCTTAATTCACTCTTTCAAACTCATATTATTGAATAACCATCAAATTAATTAATTAAAACTATAAAAATTATAATAATCTAGAATCTATTACATTATCTTAACAAGTCCTTACATTATATTTAGTCTTTTCACATTTATTATAACATCAACTAGAAAATGCTTCCTCATTAGAATTCCTCTTTTTTTGATATTCGTCACATTGAATTTGAATATCAACCTTTTACTAAAATAATATATCAAGAGCTTTTTGTTTAATAAATACTCCTCCTTAATATAATTAAGTTTTTTTCATGCATCAATATTTATTTAATGCTTTATTCGCTACCCGAAGTATACAAATCTCTATATTTAAAAGTATATTTTTATAAGCTAATCTCTTTATACCTTTAGCTAAAACTAATATAGTTTTGAATATAAGTATAGAAGAGCTTGATTGATAATAAATTATTCGAGATTTTATTAAAATTGATTGTAAAAGAGTTTTAGTTGGGTTGTGAGAGGTTTGAAAAATCTATAAATCTTGATCGAAAGAGGGGGGAGTAGATATGCGAATTTGGATATCTAGTTTCAAAAATACAGCTTTAAGATCGAAAGGTATTAAATCTGTTCCTTGGAACTCTGATTTCATATTCTAAATTGTGATTGATTTTTAGTATATAGCTTTGAAAGCTATAAAGAATTCAATTTTCGAAATATAATTAATATATGCTTTAATAAATCTGTCAGGGTTCAGTAGTAGGGAATATGCCGGAAATACACTGGGTTGATGAGTAAGGGGTTATATAATAATGTATTAGAATCTGGTCAAAACTAATCTTATGCTCTAGTCAATCCAGGATGTATCCGGCCCCTTATATTTTATTCTATTTTAATGCTGATATTATATATCCCTATTATCCTTATCCTTCATTAAATCATAAACTGTAGGCTTGCTGTAAGCCAAGTTAATAGTTTTTAGATTCAAGGTTTACTATTACTAATTTTCTAATATATATTGAGGCTCCAGCTCTTAGCGTCCCCGGGATTCACTTAGATAACTAATTGTGTTTTGTGGTAACACAGTACCCCCCTCTATACCTTCGTCCCAAAGGCGCATATTCAAACCTCTTGTAAAGTATAATATCAATAACCTCAGGGTGGCTGTAGGGTTATTGTCAATACTATATTGATATCTAGTATTTCACCAAATAAGTATCGCATTTGCTGTACTGTTTGTTGTTGATAGGGATCGGCGGTAGTATTGCCGGGGTTATGCATTGTTGTTGCAGTAGCTTTCCGTAATATGACAAACGAGGCTTTTTTTATTTATTCTATTCTTTGTTTCTTTTAACTAATACTGATATGTGATTCCAAGTATAAAGACTACCTTGTTGTCTTTACTCTTCTCTTCTTTATATTTCCTTAATATAGCGAATACTAATGCTACTAACCTACCTGTAATATTGAAGCTGGTTACAGCTGGGGACCTGCCGGTCTATAACTATTGTCTTCGTTATATAAAACGCCTTTTCCTGGCTTCCATACATTTATATATATCTGGTCCAGATTATATTTATACTTATTATATTCAGCAGAAAACTGTTTGTAAGAAAGTAAATCTTTCAATTATCTTATGCTACTAATTATTATCTCTTTGCTAACTATTTAATCTATTTTAATATAAATTCTCTTATCTCTTATGATTTATATTTGCAATATCATTATTGCTACCGATATATTTAACAACTGGATTGACCTGAATAATAATTTGCCTATAGAACCTCTGGATCCAACCAATATTGATTCTAATATGATATACCAAAGTCCCTAGGAATTAATTCAGCTCACCTACCCTCAATCTAATGATCGTTTTGCCTTGACCTCTGCTAATAGGCATTTATGCAAACATTTAAATAGAAACTGAAAGTATTCTACTGCTTACCCGCCGAAATACCGAGACCTTTATACAACTTCTTAGGATTTCTTTTGTAAGCTTTGGATTGTTACCGTCTCTATTTAAACTATAGAGAAGAATATTTGTTGGTATCACCATGGGGATGGTGAAGTCAATATAGTACTATGATTCACACTGTTGTAATATTGCTTGAGGTTCTAAAAGCTAGGGCTACGAA